>CAXKVX010001335.1:0-85813 GCA_964058865.1 Eleocharis quinqueflora
AACACCACACAACATCATATCCTACTACGAGAAGTGTTTATGATAAGAGTACTTCATTCATGGGTGGTAACCATACAAGAAAATTCCACAAAGCATCATATCCAACTACGAGAAGAGTTTCTTCCTTGAGTAATTCATTTAAGTGTTGTAATCATTCTCTAAAACACCGAAGAAGCATAGAATACAACTCTATGTGCTTCTTTTCCAAGTACTTAATTTATTAGTTATTATGGTCAGAGTACTTCATTTATGGGAGATAACCATTACAGAAAACACTACAAATAATATTATCCTACTACCAGAAGTGTTTCAAATCTGATTACTTCATTTATGGTTGGTAAATATTAAAGAAAATACCACAAAGCATCTCATTCTTTTATGAGAAGTGTTGTTCAACATACATTTCTGGGTTATAATCATTAAAGAAAACACCACATATCATCTTATCCTCCTAAGAGAAGTGTTCCAGAACAAATTACTTCGTTAACGGGTGGTAACATTTCAAAAAAAACCCACAAATCATCATATCCTACAATGAGAAGTGTTTGTTTTTAGAGTAGTTCATTTATCGATCGTAGAATAGCATTCTAATTGCTTCATGTTCGGGTACTTCATTTATGGGCGGTAACCATCAAGAAAACAATCTGAGTACTTCATATATGAGTGGTATTCTTTCAAGAAAACAGTACTAAACATCACATCCTACTATGACAAGTGTTTCTGATCCAAGTATTTCATTAATGGGTAAACATTAAAGAAAACTCCACAAAACAACACATCCTACTACGATAAATGTTTCTTCTTCGAGTACTTCATTTAAGGATGGTACCATTCACTAAAACATCACAAAGAAGCATGCAATACCACTATAAGTGCTTCATGTCCATGTACTTAATTGATCGGCAGTAAAGAATCTAGAAAACACCACAAAGCTTCTTATCCTACTACAAGAAGTGTTTCTTCTTCGAATACTTCATTTAAGGATGAGAACCATTCACTAAAACACCACAAAAAAGCATATAATACCACTCCAAGTGCTTCATGTCCATGTACTTCATTTATCGGCAATCAAGAATCAAGAAAACACACTAAAGCATCTTATCCTACCATGAGAAGTGTTTCTGATCTGAGTACTTTATTTATGGGCGGTAACCTTTCAAGAAAACAATACAAAGCATCATATCCTACTAAGAGAATTGTTTCTGATCCAAATACTTAATTAATGGGTAAACTTTCATGAAAACTCCACAAAACATCAAATACTACCACCATAAGTGTTCTTCTTCGAATACTTCATTTAAGGATGGTAACCATTCACTAAAACACCACAAAGAAGAATGCAATACCACTATAAGTGCTTCATGTCCATGTACTTCATTTATCGGCAGTAAAGAATCGAGAAAATAATCCAAAACATCTTATCCTACTACGAGAAATGTTTCTGATATGAGTACTTCATATATGGGTGGTAACCAGTCAAGAAAACACCACCAAAGCATCTTATCGTACTATGAGAAGTGTTTATGATCAGAGTACTTCATTTATGGGTGGTAACTATTCAAGAAAATTCCACAAAGCATCATATCCTACTACGAGAAGAGTTTCTTTCCTGAGAACTTCATTTAAGTGTTGTAACCATTCACTAAAACACCACAAAGAAGAATAGAATACCACTATATGTGCTCCATGTTCGAGTACTTCATGTAAGAGTGATAACAATTAAAGAAAATACTACAAAGCATCTTATCCTACTAATAGAAGTATTTCAGATCTGATTACTTAATTTATGGGTGGGAAATTTCAAGAAAGCACCACAATGCATCATAGCCTCGTACAAGAAGTGTTCTTCTTCGAGTACTTCATTGATGTGTGGTAGCGATTCACTAAACCACCACGAGGAAGCATAGAATACCAGTCTAAGTGCATCATGTTCGAGTACTCCATTTATGGACGAGTCATCAATCAAGAAAACAACACAAAACATCTTATCCCACTTTCACAAGTGTTTCTGATCCAAGTACGTTATTTATGGGTTGTAATCATTCAAGAAAAACACCACAAAGCATCTTATCCTACTACGAGAAGTGTTTATGATCAGAATACAATTTACGGCTCGTAACCTTTCATGAAAACACAACAAAGCATCATATCGTACTACGAGAAATATTTCTGATCCGAATATATCATTTATGAGTAAACTTTCATGAAAAACTCTGTAAAACATCATAGCCTACTACGAGAAGTGTTTCTTCTTTCGGTACTTCATTTTAAGGTGGTAACTATTCACAAAAGAAGTATAGAATAACACTCTAACTGCTTCATGTCCGGGTACTTCATTTATGGGTGGTAACAATCAAGAAAACACCACAAAGCATCTTATCATACTACGAGAAGTGTTTCTTCTTCGAGTACTTCATTTTAAGGTGGTAATTATTCACAAAAGAAGTATAGAATAACACTCTAACTGCTTCATGTTCGGGTACTTCATTTATGGGTGGTAACAATCAAGAAAACACCATAAAGCATCTTATCATACTACGAGAAGTATTTCTGATCTGAGTACTTCATATATGGTTGGTAACCTTTCAAGAAAACAACACAAAGCATCATATTCTACTACGAGAAGTGTTTTTGATCCAAATACTTCATTAATGGGTAAACTTTCATGAAAACTCCACAAAACATCACATCCTACCACCATAAGTTTTCTTCTTCGAATACGTCATTTAAGGTTGGTAACAATTCACTGAAACACCGCTAAGAAGCATGCAAATACCACTATAAGTGCTTCATGTTTTGGTACTTCATTTATCAACAGTAAAGAATCAAGAAAACACTCCAAAGCATCTTATCCTACTACGAGAAGTGTTTCTGATATGAGTTCTTCATTTATGGGCAGTAACAATCAAGAAAATACCACAAAACATCTTATCTTACTACGAGAAGTACTGATGATATGAGTACTTCATTTATGGGTGGTAACCTTTCAAGAAAACAACACAAAGTATCATATCCTACTAAGAGAATTGTTTTCGATCCAAATACTTCATTAATGGATAAACTTTCATGAAAACTCCACAAAACATCACATCCTACCACAATAAGTGTTTCTTCTTGGAATACTTCATTTAAGGATGGTAACCAGTCACTAAAACACCACAAAGAAGCATGCAATATCACTATAAGTGCTTCATGTTCATGTACTTCATTTATCAGCTGTAAAGAATGAAGAAAACACCCCAAAGCAACTTATCCTACTACGAGAAATGTTTCTGATCTGAGTACTTCATTTATGGGTGGTAACCAGTCAAGAAAACACCACAAAGCATCTTACTAAGAGAAGTGTTTATGATCAGAGTACTTCATTTATTGGTGGTAACCATTCAAAAAAATTTCACAAAGCATCATATCCTACTACGAGAAGAGTTTCTTTCCTGAGTACTTCATTTAAGTGTTGTAACCTATATTACTCGGATACTTCATTCTCCTAGCCGTACGCGTATCGAATACGACTCGAATACGGATACGCCTTGGATACGGTGCGGGTGCGTATCAGATATGTCGCGTGGCGTATCCAATTATTTTATATTATTTGACCGACGAATTCGGTCAAGATATGTTTAGGATACGTTTTTGGATACGAATTGAGTTTTTGGATACGTTTGGGATACGTTTTTTTGATACAAATTGGATTCTTTATTAATATTTAAGAAATTGTGTATATTATATAATATTAATCACACCACATAATTTGTATAGTATTATTTTTCTTATAACATGAACTCTTTTGTTTAGATAATATTTAATCAAAGGCTTATATTTTTTTGTTATTTCATGAGTATCAATATATATTAAAAAAAGTTTAATAGAAAAACAAATTTCAAGTATTTTATTATATAATATGATTTTTTTATTATATATATACCTGCACCCGTATCCGCGATTTTTTAAAATTGTTGTATCGTCGCCCACACACTGTATCAGATACAATACGCGCACCCGCACTCGTGCAACACAGGTTGTAACCATTCACTAAAACACCACGAAGAAGAATATAATACCACTCTACGTGCTCCATGTTCGAGTACTTCATGTAAGAGTCATAACAATTAAAGAAAATACCACAAAGCGTCTTATCCTACTACGAGAAGTATTTTAGATCTGATTACTTCATTGGGTGGGAAATTTCAAGAAAGCACCACAAAGCATCATAGCCTCGTACAAAAAGTGTTCTTCTTCGAGTACTTCATGCTCAATTCTATACATTAAGATCAAAAATAGTAATAATTTTGTAGCAAAATTAATTGTAATTATATATAAATAAATTATATATATCCTAAATTACAATTAATTTACACTACTACTAGTTAACAAAAAAATCAAATTTCTGGAAAATTGGCACAATTAACCTGTCTCAATTGTTTGTGCCAATTTTCAGAGTCATTGCGGCCGCAATAAATCCTGTCAATACATAATTTGATCTTTGGAATTTCCAAAAAACAACACAATTCCTTCTCTGTTGCAGGCGCAATTACCCTAGGTTGCGGCCGCAATAACACCTGTTAGTCAATTTTTAGACAGCTAGCAACCCAGAATCGAAGCATGTCAGTTCAAAACAATTTTGCCCCACAACAGTACCGAATTCCCATTGTTTAGCGGCCGTAATAAAATTTATTGCGGCCGCAATGAGCCTCATATATGGTATTTTGCTTATTTTCCAAAACAGAGACATCCATAAAATGTATTGCGGACGCAATTGACCTCGTTTTAGAAAAAAAATGCTCTGTTTTGGAAATAAAACTTTCTAGATCAACTGTTCAAATTTTTGACCAAAATTATTGCATTTATTTCTCCAAAAAACAACTTTAATTGTTAAATAATTGTTCCAAATATTAATAAATATGAAACTTGAATAATATCAATTTCCAATTGCATAAAAGGCGAGAAAACTTGATAACATTTAAATTAAAGTTTAATTAATGTTCTAAAGAACCAATTATTCACAAATTCAAGAGAAAATCAACAAAAAATGCAATAATTAAAATTGGATTTATACAATAATTAAAATTCGATAAATCCAATAAAAATAATATCTCAAACACGTGCAACGGGAGGCTCTGATACCACTTGTTGGATGTAAATCAATTGGTGCAATTCAATTAGGATATCATTACAAGAAAATCGTTTCCCAATCTAACACAATTTGCACACAATCAATTCGAATAAAATCGTTGCGACGTGAATGAAATAAGCTAAATGAGTGGAAGCGGTACTTACCTTCCACTCCTACGGTCTCCCTTGTACAATTATCTTTTCAACGGAGCGTCTCTTATGGTGGAAGTGTGGAAGCGTATCGTTGCGGGTGAGCGACCCATATCGGTTTGTCTCCGTGCTTATCTTTTCTCCAATGACACGAACAGAATAATGGAGATAGAGTGAGAATTGAGGCTATGCACAGCACATATGCCTTATGTCGATAATCGGGAATTTTCTTTTCAACCAACGTTGTGAATAGGTGCTGACCCAAGGCTATTTATAGAGACGTTAGTGTATCTCGAAAAGATGCCGAATTAATTATCAAATATTTGAAATTATATTCTCTCCAATTCTTTTCCAAATTCTAATATTCACTTCTGTGAATAATCCTACGAATTTGGTATGATAATTATATTATTCAATCAGAAAAGATAACGACAAATCTAGGCAGCCAAAACTGACTTAGAATAGGTCTCTTGCGGCCACAATAGATCTCATTGCGGTCACAATTGACTTGGGTTCCAGACTTTTCAGAAAATCTACCAAGTCTCTTGCGGCCGCAATGAGGGCTATTGCGGCCACTATCAATCTTCTGAAAATCAGAAGACTTGTTTCCAAGTCTCTCCAATTCCATTGCGACCGCAAATGATCTTCTTGCGGCCGCAATAGACTTGCGTTTGTGTTGTTTTGCTTGGGCTTTGATATAATTTGAGTTGGGTTTGGTCCAAACAATATTTCTGACTTTATACTAACATCAATATATAGTATAATTAATCATAATTGGTTTTCATTAACAATTATAATTAATTTACTTGAGTTCTATATGCATTTGTATCCAAAATCTTAGTGAAATACGTATAATGCCACTGTATATCAGTTAGTCACTTTATTTGGCATATCCACATATTACTCCTCGTAATATTAGATGACAGTATGTGACATGTAGTAATCACATAACACATAGTCCAAAATTTTGTCGTGCCTTATAATTGTCAAATTTTGATAAAATTTTGATTTAAGGGGGAAAAATGATAATTTTTGTATGTGATATATGCTCAATTTGAGGGGAGCATTGATTTCTTGACTTGTTACAATTGCTCAATTTAATTTAATTATTTAATTGTGCCCAAATTAAGAAGGAGCAAAATAGACTTAACTACATGCTCATATTTAGAGGAGCTTAATATTTTTGTATTGCACCCTTTTGCAAGGTTTTGCAAAAATGGAGAGTATGTATATGAATGCATCATGTATTGAGCATGCACTCATAAGGTTTTACAAATTGTCAAAGGGGGGAGGATTGTTGGATTTAGCTCAACATTGTTTGACAATTTGCAAAACCAAGTACTAATATTTGTAAAAGTTCAGTTGTGTGTTTGCAGGTGCAATTGACCTTCTGTGAGGTCTAAGACATGTAGAATAAGTCAAAATAAGTACAAGGATGCAAGAAGCATGCAAAACCAAGGAAGATTAAGGCTTGCGTTACTCTATCGTCAGGAAAGACATCACAACGCCTTGAGAAGCATTATAACGAGATCTAGAAGCATTGTAACAGTTCTGTAGAGAGGGACCCATAAGTCGGAACGCTTGAAGCTCAAGAAGTGATGAAAAAATGAGACTTGCGTTACTGTAATGCCTGAGAGAGACGTTATAACGCCTTGTGAAGTGTTGTAATGGACCCTAGAGGCGTTGTAACGCTTTCCTGCATACTTGAACCCAAAGTCAGCTGCTAGTAGAGAAAGGCATTTATGGAAATCTCCAAAGGCGTCATAACGCCTTCTTAATGGGTTGTAACGCTTGGGTCATTTTTTGCGCCTTGAAGATCTGTGGAAGCCCTATGCTTATATATAGAGCCTTGTTTCTTCTCAAAAGATAAAAAAAAAACATCTCTCTAAGTTTACAAGCAATTGAGAGCACATAGATCTGTTGTTCAAGCATCCTACCATCAACTATTGTGAGAGCTAGAGTTGTAATATGATAGCCATTGTTAATCATCTTGTAGTGATATCTTGAAACTTTTGTTGTGATTTGGAAAAGTTTTTGTTTTGATTCAAAGATTGGATTCTTTGTTTTGTGGATGAACCTTTTGCAAAACACTTTTGATATAGTTTTGATTTCGATCCGGTGCGAAATCAGGGGTCCTGTGGATGTAGGCAAAGACTACCGAACCATGCTATATCGCGTGTCACTTGATTCTTTCGCTTACTCTCTCTTTATTGTTTCTTATAATTCTTTAGTATTTTTGTTGCATCTTTTATATATTGTGTATTTGAAATATTAGAATTGTTTGATTGCGAAGTAGCTCAAGATCTTATTGAATAATATACGCTTCTGCATTGAAAATCTTTTAGTATCACTTGAGCCTCAATCTTTTAAGTACCTACCTTCGATTTCTAACATCATTCCTTTAAAGAAATTAAGGCGCCAAAAAGAACACCGACAACCACAGACCAACATGCCAGAGACGCACAGTATATTTTGCTGTCTTTTTTACACCTGCGCACTCTCAACATGAGCAGGTCGATGGAACTCATCAAATATATGGCAATCAATAAAAGCAAAAAGCTTTCTCGTGTTGGGTTGCGTTGGCAGATGACAACAACAACTGTACAACACCATGCTCCTCTCTCTCTCTCTCTCTCTCTCTCTCTCAAAGTGTCAATTACTCGTTACCTGTTTCAAGGGGTCAATTACTCGATTCTATCATTCGATGTACCAACTCTTGAAAGATAATTTGGTTGCTTGACTAACCAACCCAACCATGAGGTAAGACTAGTTCAAGACCCCACAAATCCACAAGATTACGAAACGAGATTTTCTACTTTAAACTGTGAGGTAAGACGTCTTAGAGCCACACAATTTTAGATAGCAGTATGTAGATCGTCTAACGTGTGGAACGAAATGATCAAAACGATTTGAAAGAATCAAAACAATCAAACTCATTCCTTTCGCTTTTTATTTATCTTCTCTCTTGTTCATTCTAAAGCAAATCGAGACTAATGATAAACGATTCTAGTCGTACACAATAATTCAATCATTCGTCTGCTCTCACATTACCTTCTTTCAGAATAGTATTTTTTTTTCTGAAATCAAAACAATTCTAACATTACATAATTACAAATTAAATGAAATTAACTAAAAAAAATGATCACGAAATAATATATTTTCGATAACTATTTCGTTATTAAACGAAAGAATTTTTTATCGTAATCGTTTCATTTTCTAGCAGCATGACGCAAGGTTCCATGTTTAATGACACGTCAAGCTTGACATTTTTGACAACATTATTCAAACTGAAAAGTTCAAATTTGAATGCATTATTTATTTGTTGAATAAATGGTGTCTTATCTTTATATGATTCCGTAAGACCTTCTAGTTCTTTAGCAAACTTTTAATAATAGTATTTAAAAATCATTTGAAAAGTGGTTTCATCCTTATCCGAAAAAGAAGAGCCAACAGTTTGATATATGATGAAGCAAACAACAAATTAGATCAAGTAGCGTATATTTTCAGTGACAAAATCACATACAACTAAATATGCTTTTCAATTTTGATTTGAAAAATTGAAAAAAATATAGTATTGTAGCAATTATCATTTTTATTTTGTTGGTTTCCTGCGCTGCGGGAGATAATATATCCGTTACATAAATCATTAGACAAGTTATAGTCAACGAGGGTGTTTGGTCTAGTGGTATGATTCTCGCTTCGGGTGCGAGAGGTCCCGAGTTCGATTCTCGGAACACCCCTTAATTTTTATTTTCACATTTTTTTTGTTTCTTGTGAAGCTTTTGACGTCTCTTTGTGGACCGTCTCTTTCCTTTGACGTCTGCAGCTACAATCCGGACAATTAAATAACGAAACCGTCATAGTTGATTAACGAAGTTTCTATCCGCCGGGTTTCATCAATAACTGCAGCTACGTCAACAGCTTCTAGTCTAGCACACTTCATGGTTCATTTTGTATGGCAACCACGAGCGAAGCAAAAAATTAACCATGGGGCAGAAATGACTTCGTTATATTCAGTGTATATGCAGGGTGCTCCTTGAATCATGATGCTTAGTTACGATGTAATAGATTTAGATCTTTAAAAATATATAAAAATCAGTTTTCAAAGAGATTTAAATATATGAAAATCAAGTACAATAGTTTGAATTGATTATTTGCACTTTAAAATGAACCAAAAAATGAGCACCCTGCATATACACTGCTTCAATCTCAAGCTAATGCAACTTTCATTTCTTAACTTAATATTATGCGAGGTATCTCGTAAGATGAAATAACAATCAAACAATTTAATGAAATAGCAATCAAATAATTTACATAATTTCAAAATTCGCACGTTCAAATTTTGAAATTATATAAAAAGTTGTTATTTTATAAAAACTATTCCTTAGAATGTGAGTTCCATTGCTCGTTGCTCAAAAAGTTCGGCACTTCAAAGTCATGCATGGTATTTGTGTGTTTGTGGAGGCAAAAGTAGAGTCCCGTCCCTGTTCTTTCCTTGTAATTTTCATACTTCAATAACAATGTCCGAATAAAATTTCTAAACTTTTTGGAAATGTTTAAAATATAAAGTAAAATAAAATAAAAAGGGACTTACTAACAATCCCTTACACACTACGTGGTGGCAGAACTCGACTCGATCCGAGATATCTGTCCGATCCGGCTCGATCTGAATCCGACCCGATTCGATATTTTGATAAAGTCAAACTATCCGAATCCGACCCGACCAGAGATAATCAGTAATCCGAGACGAAGCGACATGAGCGACATGAGCCCGACCCGACCCGTAACCTGAGATGGCGCGATACATGATAACCCTAGCTCGACCCGATCCGACCCGAGACGACCTGTTACCCGAGATGGAGCGACGCATGAGGACCCGAACCCGACCTAACCCGACCTGATCCGACCCGACTTGACCTGATACAACCTTTAAATTGATCTTATCCTATCTTGCCAACAAATTAACATCAGAGAAAGTCAAGATTTACTACAATTCAATAACGCGATCTAATCTTGTCTGATTGAACTTAAAACTCAAAATAATACTTGAAAGTTGTTGGAGCAAACCCATCCCGAACCCGACACGGTCTTGCCCAACCCGACTCAAGACTTGAAAGTTGTTGATGCAGCCCGACCTGAAATCCCACCCAGTCTCGCTCGACCAGACTCGTCACCCGAAAAAGACCGACACGACCCGACCCAAACTTGACCTTGCTTGATCCGACCCATGACCCGAAAGTTGTTGACACATGACGATTTGAAACCGACCCGACCTCACCTGATCGGACCCCAACTATTGTAGACAGACAAACTAACCTGACCTGTCCCGAACCCGTTCGACCGACCCGACTTGCCACCTCTACTTACACACCCCCTTACATGCTCCTCACTAGAAGAAAAACAATTAATGCTCTGCTATGTTCGCTCCAGTTTATATCTGATTTCCTACATATCTTTATATTTAGGACTGAAGTCTTTATATTACTACAATTCTTTATTTTTTGTTGCAAGTATTTATATTAGAAAATTTGCAGCAGTTTTTCAGCAAATTTAAATATAAAGACTTGCAGATAACAATATATAGACTTTACTTTTCTAATATAAAGACTTGTACCAATTATGTTGTAAATCTTTATATTGGAAATTTTGTAGCAGTTTTGTTGTGAATTTTAATATAAAGAATTTAAATCTAATATAAAAATATGCATGAGAGCGGACATAGCAAAGCGGACTGAAGCAGACAGAGTGGAGCATTAGTTGTTTTAGTGATGGGGCTTGTAAGGATAAAAAATTAGACGTAGCAATTAGCCAATTATTGAAGTATTGAAATTTTAAGAAAAACATTCTTATTTTAATTCTCAAAACTTTTTCCAACAAGAACTCAAATTGGTCCTTGAATTTTCAATTGCATCAATTTTTTTCAATTGTATTAGCAAATAAAAAATCAGAGAGCAACTTGATTTGTTTAAAGTTTTAAGGATATATATAAATTTATGACTATTTTTTATTTATTATTAAAATTGATGACAAACATCAGCGAAGTATAACTCTAAGCATACTTCGTCAACCAAAAGAGAAAATGACTTGTTTTTTTTTTATTAAACTTCTATTACATCTCTCTTCTAACAATAAAGGAAGCAGTGACCAGAATGGTCACCAATCTGGTTCTTTCTGATTATACCTACGAAAAGAACTTGAAGAGACTTAAATTTGTGGAGTTTAGTGCACCCTTTCAGTTGAAAAGTGTCAATCCCATGTGAAGGCTTTGTTAAACAGACAAAAGTATCATAATCCCTTAAAAAGTGCCCATACCTTCCCTTGCTTTAAGGAGTCCATTTAATTTGGAAGCAGATTCTCTGCCGCGCAACAAGAATGAATGCTTTATATTTTCTGTGTTGTAGGTTACGAACGGTTCAGATTGATTCGGAGAGTGATATTATAAAATTTAGCTTACACGAATCTCGATACAAATCAAAAACTAAAATTTGGTGTGCGATAGAAGATCTCATTCCATTTAATTTGGCAGTTCCGATTTTTCGGCTATTTTAATATGATTGTTCCAGGCTTCCAGCTCAAAAGTTGGATGAAATTATGGCGTCTAACGGCGAGTCTCTGAATTCTTGTGTTTAATTGTTTTGACCGGACTTATGTATTGAAATCAACTGCAAAAATGTATGGATAAACGGAGCTGATAGGTAGATATCATATTTGATATCGACTGTTGATATCGACTTTATTATGCATCTTTAGTTGAATTATCGTGCACATTATTTGAGTTATTATATATGTTATTTTTTGTAATGAAATAGTTATACATTTTATCGATTTTATTATGCACATTTAGTTGAGTTATCATGCACATTATTTGAGCTATTTATGCATGTTATTTTTTTTACTGAAATATTTATGATATAACAGACATAATAACTCAAATAATAAGCACAATAACTCAACTAAAAGTGCATAAAAAAATCGATATCAATAATTGATATCAAATATGATATCTACGAAACATTATCCATGAATAAATACAGAACGACGGAGCAGCCGACCAATCTGGATGTATGTCTCATTGACCATTGAACAAAACACTCACATTTCAGCTTAAATGCACGTCTTAATGTACGTCCGATTTGCGTTCATCTTGTACTTCAAAATGTTATTTATCCTAAATTGTGCTGGTAGTAGTGTTAACTAAAGCAGGATTATCGAGGACATGGCCATTACAGAGGCCATTTAACTCCAACACAACTAAATTCGAGCAATGAAGTTGAAATCAAAATCAATCATAAACCTACTAAAACTCGATAAAATCTCATTAAAATTTCATTTTTCACTAAAAAATAATTAAAAATACACTAAATTTTACGTTTTTGAAAATCAAACCCGGACCCGAACTTGCATATGAATGGCTCTACCATTGATCTAGGACAAATATTGACCTTTTTATTTTATTTATTTACTTAAGTAGCCAGAGGCCCAGAGCAACATGTTTCTATTTCATGTTATTTGCACAATTGATTAAGAACCAGCCTTACTAAGAAAAATGACCTCTGTGTGACAATAGAAGGTTTTGAATTCAAAATTCGGATGAGAAAACTTTATGTCATTTAAATTTCGATAACTTAGACTCCCATTTTATCTAAAAAAAATTTGCACAGTTGGTTAGCCATGCCCCATGCCCTTCCACTCCTCATTTCGTTGTCCCTTTCAAGCCATCTCAAAATTTCATGATATATACAGTGGCACCTATCTTGTACTCTCGAAAATGGGATGAGCACCGTGACATTCCAGCATCATACAATACTGAATAGTATAAAATTAGAGGCTAATGCTCACTTCCCTGGGGGACCTAGTATCTTAGGCACTCTCTGAAAGCCTCCTTTAGGTAAGAGAAGCTAATCTTGAGGGCATTGCACATTAAAGCCTGTGTTTGTAAATCTTGCATTTCACACATGAGAAACAGCACTATTGACCAGCACAGAGATCCAACGAAGAAAAACAGAATGACCTACACAGTACAACATTGCTACATACTCTACTCGTATATATAAATATCATGACACAACAACAAGCCCCTCCGAAATCCCAATTTCGACGAGGAAAAGAGAACAAATATAAATATCAGAAAATGTGTGCAACTCTGCTTGCGAGCACACGGTCCCGTCTCTCAGTAAATGCGAAAGGAAACCAACCCGCTTTTCCTTTGCACTCTCCTTCAGCCCACCCATTATTTGACAACTACAGTGCAGCACAAGAAAATATGAAAAAAACATCAAGTTTGGATTGAGTAATATGGGCAAATGACAGACAAAAGGGCCAAATGTTAGATACAAGCGAGCCAGAATTGAATTCTACCAGCACAGCTATCAACAGATCTAACCAGCAAATCTATATAATATTTCCAATTTCCAATTACCAACAACAAAACATTAAACCTTGTATGTTGCAAGTGACCTCCAGTAGTCAGCAAACAATTTGATGCGCTGGACATGTTATATTAAATGTTATTCAACTTTAATACTAACAAACTTTCTCAAGTAGATAGGAAACAAAATACTAACATGCATGAAAAATAAAAAGAAAATAAGCCAAATACCTTGCGAGCAACAACTATATCACCAGCTAACAATGCAAGCTCAACCTCACTCTCAGCGCTAAATGATTGGATTGCCTACATATATATCAATAAAAAAAAATCAATATTAGTATACAACTATAAAGACATATAATGTAAGATATGAAGACTACCAACCTCTGCCAAGAAGTACTCTATGGATTCATTCAATTCGTCAACTCTAGGAGATGCAAACATGCCGCTAACTTCTTGGTATGAAGGAGACGGCTGCATTACATTTTCATTAGCCAGATTTGGAGATGCTTCTATCCTTTGGCGTTCTGATACCATCTGAATAGTAAGGAATAGAAAAATGAGTATATAATATAAGGACTAAAAATTATGCAAAAATAGGATAAAATAGAGAATATAGTGCACCTCTCCTTCAAGTTGATCAAGGATTTGCAGGACTCTCTGATGGTAGGCCCGCTCAGATTCAATCTTAAAATATAACAAAATAAAGTAGTTAGATTATAAGAACATTACGATCATTTTGCTTTCTTCTATGTGCTACAATTATCAAATAAAGCTGGACCTTGTAAATGCCATTTATGAACGAGGAGAATGTCATATAGGAATAGCTTCACACAAAAACAAAGAGACATTGAAGATTTAATTCTATATATATTTTAGTCCATTGATTGCACTAGCTTTCAGTTGGTTGGTGTTTCCATTAAAACATTTAACTTTTAGACAATGCTGATAATGCAGTAATTAGAGTGATAAGTTAAGCTGGTAGCGTATCTCTACAATGGGATGAGCAAAACAAGATTTATAGACTGTAATTGGTAGAAAATATCTTTACTCCTTGCACAGTACCTTCCCTATCAATCTACTATCATTCCCCTAGTGCCATTATTCTCGAGTCTAATGCACTGCATGCAAACTGCATGTAAATTAGTATCAGATACGTATTAGATTTGGTTGCAGAGCTTGTTAAGGCGATTCTAGGTACATAGGGACCAATCAATCAATAAACTAGTTAATAGAAAACAAATATACTACCACGAGTTTTGCTTCGCAAAGCACGCAACGCAAGTACTTTGGCTCCTAGTCTTGGTTTTCAAAATTTACAAAGCTGAGTAGCAGCATCATTTTTAGTGTGCCAAGCTTCATAACACAACTCTATAACTATTCTCTCACATATTCATTTTTACAATATAATGTGCCTGGACCGGATCGTCACTCTCTTTGTGGCACGCTACATTGGCACCCGAATGTGGTGTCAAATGAGTAAGGATATTCGTACTTCACTCGACGAGTGCGAGAGACAAAGAAGCTAGTCGAGGGGAATAGAATTCCTTTAGGTAGTTGGAATGTAGGATCCTTAACAGGAAAGTTGAGAGAGTTGGTGGATACTGCGATTAGAAGACGTGTAAATATTTTATGCGTTCAAGAAACTAAATGTACGAGTCAGAAGGCAAAGGAGGTGGATAATACTAGTTTCAAGCTATGGTACGGTTATATGGATTTTGAATGGTTCATATCTTTCGGCTAGCGGGCGATTTGAAATCAGGATAAGATGTTTTGTGGTGTATTCTTGAATGATTACCACACATAAACGATGTACTCGGACATTAATTACTTAGAGTGGTGTTTTATGCTTCTCCCTGGTATTTTAATGAAAGGTAGGGGGCCGAACGAAGCAGAAATGAAGTAGGCATCTTAATTGATAAGAGCGAACATCATTATCGACGTTAGGAGACAGGGGGACCAAATTATTCTAGTCAAATTGGTCGTTGGAGATCTAGTTTTAAACGCCGTTAGTGCACATGCACTACAAATAGGTTTGTGCGAGGACGATAAGAAGCAATTTTGGAAAGATCTAGAAGAGATGCTTAGAGGCGTGTCTAGCAATGAGAAGTTTTTTATAGGAGGAGACTTCAGTGATTATGTTAGCACAACTAGTGGGAGTTTTGAAGGGATGCATGAATGTTTGGATATGGTGATAGAAATGAAGAAGGAGAAAATATTTTGAACTTGGATGGAGAAATGGAAAAAAGGTGAAGCATTTGGAGGAATAGCTACTCAAGAGGATAAAGAGGTCTTTTTAGTTACGAAAGGGCTTTAGCCTAGTAAAAGAGGCTGTATATAGTTTTACAAACTCTCTGAAATGCCTATCTTCTGGGCCATTCACAAACCTCTTAGGATACTCTTGTATAAACTGTATACAAGATTTCGCTAAGTTTCTATCAATCTCACTTGTTTTTTTCTAAATTGCTCCTCGATTTTGAAGCTGGAGTATGCTCCAAACAATTCAAAAGCTCTGCCCTGCAACTTCGCGCATGATGTTGATTCTTTTTATGTTGGGAGCAGTTGTAAAAGGCAACAGGCCTTGGGTCCAGGTTATGCAGATACGTCTGTCGAACCTTCTACAATGCACACACATGGCTCATCACTCTAATGTATGGAAATGATCTGCATAGACCATAAGACACGGCATCAAGCATCAACTAAGGAAGATATTCCTATGAAAAACTCGAAATGCGGCAATTCCCCACCAATGGTTTCCTATAGCAAGTGGTTTATCCGATAGTAAGGTCCAACGACTTTCTAGGATTACGATACCTGACCCCGTTGTGAGCTCTCTTATGTCTGTCTAGTATCGTTTTTTGTTCGTGAAAAACTAGTTACAAAGTCCATCGCGATCACTTGGGGCTGCTCAGGCGTATCTTTGGTCAGTCGTCCTCCATTATAGATCTCCTAGAATCGGAAAGGCCTGACATTGAACTAGAAGAGTCGAATAGCTTGATTCTAGCAATTTTGAGAAATAAGCCTCTTGTAATAAAAAGGGAGCTATGCCCAATGGAATGACGACACTTGCTACCCAAATTTGACCCAAGGGAGATAAGGAGACGGGCACGAAGTTTGAACTCGGAGGGAAACAAGAAGGAAAAAGCCGATCGAGTCATCATTTAGATATATGAGATTCTGGCTCATTCGTGAATATAAGGCGTAGGGAAGTCTGCTCATCCTCTTATGAGGTGGCTCCTTCCCTTTTTATATGTTTTTTCCTCAAGAAGAGAAAAGAGCCTGAAGGAAGCAACTTTCCCGATTTCCTCGCGTTGCGTTGCGAGCAAATAGAGATGGCTTTTCCATGTTAACCAACCAAAGCCCAACGAGATCGCCCTTGCTCCTTGCTGGATATGCTCGACAATTCCCCAAAATCCTATGACCTAACACCTTTAGAAAGAAAGAGACGACCACATTTAGTTACTTTCATCAGTGACCAACACTCGAGTCAGATCGATTATGTTCTTACTAGAAGAGATGATAAACGAGCTTGCGTAGATTGTAAGTTATACCTGGAGAGTGTCGTTCAACAACACAAGCTTGTGGCTTCGGACTTACGCTTACAGATACGTGTTCGATGGGACAAAGACACCAAAATCGAGGATGAAGTGGTGGAAGCACAAAGAGATGTCCAACGAGTCTTTAACACATGATGATCAAAGAAGGAATATGAAACGAATAAGATGATGACGTTAATAACATGTGAAAGAAGATGACAATTCACATTCGAAAGTTAGCTACAGAAATACTCAAAGTGATAAGAGAAAATAGACACAAGACTAAAGACATTCAGTGATGATACGAGGACGTGTAGAAAGCCATCCAAGAGAAGGAATGCTACAAGTGTTTGCATCGTGTCAAGAATGAAGACAATGTATACAAGTACAAAACGACCAACAATTAGAGACGTAGGTTGTTTAGACTCTTAGAATTTATAGCATAGTTATTATTTCTATTATTACTAATTATTTTTATTATTATTACTATTAGTATTATTGTATTTTTCCACCAGTTACAAATACAAATCATATACAATTCATTCCCATAAGTTGGAATTCTCTATTACTTCTGTAGTAACAACAAACTAAAACCAGGAGCCGAAGTACTTGCGTGTTTTACTTCGCAAAGCACCAACTTTGATAACTTTGTACATACAAATCATATACAATCGAATTTTAGTAAGAACTACAGAAAATTTTGAAAAATTCGATTAAAGTCCACAATATTGCAATTAAGTTATGTTGAATATAACAAATTTGCAGCTAATTCAGTGCCATTGTGAAAAAGAATGCCTAAGAAATACGGTCCTTATCACAGGTTGGAGCTGATATAATACCAAAAAGTAAAAAAATGGTTGGATACAATGATTGTTGTACTACTCTTTATTTTTACAACAACTATAATGCATCTCAAGGTCCAGATCTTTAACATATACTGGTGCAATGTGTACAGATAAATGAAGCTAAACAATTGAGAATTATTATTCCGAGCATTTTAGTGTGCTAATTGAGATGCTTTATTTTTACATTCCAGCTTCAATATTATGCACTAAATACATAAATCCTATCTTACACAAAGCCAACTAAAACCACTGAAAACTCCAGTCCAAGAAATTTCCATAAAATCCAAGGTTTTTTATATGTTTGTTAACTGAGCACTTCAATTGGCTTTTGAAATCTTGGCCTAGGAAACCATGGTCTCATGTGAGGCTTGTCCATAATTGGACAGGAGAACACAGCTACAATGTTGAGTTTAACTAAATTTCTTGTCGCCAGATTATTCATAATGTATACTCTTGACCCTGCATCTACACCTATTGGCTTGAATTTGACTTAGAAGAAACCAAACTAATTATTTCATCAATGCTAGGTAGTAGCAGAAGATTAAACAAATAACTGTATATGCCTATACCATTCCATCGATCTGATGTTTGGTACAATTTACAAATATCTAAAAGCTGGGGTTGTTTTTTCTAACAACAAAATTACTAATAAAAACATCATATGAGTAAGAGAGGGAACCATTGCAATTAGGCGCTGAAGAGTGAGCCTCTGCTGCTGGGTTTCAACAGCATTCATTGCAGCAACTACTTCCTTGCCTAAAACAGACATGTTCGACTTCAATTCTTTTAATTTGTGCTCAGCTGCTTCTAACTTTGTTATCAGTTCACCATTACCAGGTGACTCCCTCACTTTGTTCTGACGCTTTGAGACTTCAACTGCCTGTTGGTACATTTGTATAGAGACTTAGTCCATATATTCACAGTAAAAAGTTCAAAAGAGAAGTTCCAAAAACATTAACATCTTAATTTTAACTTGGTCTTTATGAATGTAAATTATTTCTTATCTATAATAAAGCTTTAGATAAGAAATAAATTTATAATCATAAAGGCCCTTTTTCAAAGTTCTATCAACCACACGCATGATACATGAAATTTGAAGCATGATTTTGCAAAAATCTCAGCCTCTTTTTAATAAAAGATGCGCTACATACACTCTTTATCTACTAGTGTCTTGCCATCATTAATTTTGCAAACATAAATTGAAATGAGTAAATAAGATGTTCTCAAGAATACAAGTTCATTGTAGTGTAGATTGATCTTGACATTTGAGATATTTGATATTTCTAAATTATGTTCAGAGAAGTTGAGAAACTGCAAGAGAGAAAACCTGAGCTTCAGCTTCTTGGCGCATTCTATCGTACCTCTGCGCCAGATGCCGTGCATCCTCCAAAGGTGCTCCCATGACCATTGCCCTAAGTGGCTCAGCCACCTGTCATATCATGGCAACCATGTCTAAACTTCTCTTTGTTTTGAGGAATCCATGTCTAAAACTTGGTGATGCTTATCAAGCGGTGCAACAACAATTACAATCTATAAAATTCATACTTTGTGTGCCAAGAGCTTTCAAGAGGCCGTTGCGTTCTTTCTCCATCAGAGAACGGGCCTTGCTGTGAGCTAAAGCTGCTTTGGCTAAGGTATTTCCACTGGTACATGTGTTCTCTGCGCCATATTTCTTACTATCATCTGACAACTTGTTTCCTACATATAATGATTGAAAACTATAGTATTCACAACAATACTAATAACTAGAGACATTGAAATTGGAATATAGGGTATATTTTATACCTACTTCGACTTGTTTGGATCCGGTGACTATATAGCCCTCCACACCACGAACAATGTCTCTTTGGAAACGCTGTGTAATGGTAATTACAAAATTAGACAGAAATTAGAAGTCTTATTTCATATTGAGAAACAAAAAATATGAATCAGGAACGAAATAACAGAAACTAACTTTGGCTGCACGAGTTGAGATGTAGAGCTTCTCCAACTTTTGGTGTTGTTTCACTTCTGCTTCATGAGTAAAAACATTATCACTTCCATGAAACTGCTTCATTACAGCCTGTCACTCAAAAGCACAAGTAAAAAGATGATATCAAGACCAAAAAAGCCTGCAGGGGACAATTTCCACCCCTCTGCCAGGGCACAACCATAATTGGACAGTAAGTATAAGCTAGCTAAGGCAATGTTAAAAGGTGTCAGTAAACAAGAACATCATCCACAGCCTCTGCCATGAACTCTCATATCATAATATTCACATTTAGAGCTGACAGTTTAGAAGGTGATCTACAGCTTAAGCTGATTGTCTGGTAATTCAAAATCTGGCATGGTATCAGTTCAGAAATAGGAAACTCCCGTAACTTTCCTCCTTTGGCAATCATCTAATGCTCACCATTGGTTCATAATTTGTAACTGATCTGACCACCATAACTCCATAAGGTATATGTGGGAAATAAATCAACTTTGTGAGTTCACTATGATTTGGGAGCATTAACCAGCCTCTTCCCCTTAAAATTTTGAATTCAATCCTAGACAAACAAAGCATGAATGGTTGGCAGTTGTGAAGAATCGGATAATTTCACAGAGAATATAGCCTAATTTATAATCAGGACATAAAATCAGTGGCAATAAATCATAAATCCGCTCGGACCATAAGAATCTAAGCTGCACATGCTAGAGTTTTCATTTTTGTAACGATCAGACTAGCCTGAATTTACTGTCACGGAAGTACCAAATACTATTCAGGTATACAATACAGGCGCCGCAAACTCTATCTACCAAAAAACAAAAGAAATTATACCAAAAGACGACAAAATATGGAGTCACCTGTTGCTGGCGAGCGACTTGATCCCTGAGCTTGGAGGCTTGCTTCCGTATCGCTTCCATTGAAGCGCAAACGCGAGATACGAAAGGGGAATCCCAAGATAGGCGAGAAAGGACGACAAGTGGATTAGCTCGTTGCCAGCAAGTATGAACTTTGTTACGGCTCGTTCGTTAAGTTGCGGAGCTGATTTTGAACTTCGTTCGTCAACACCCAGTTTGTACCTCAGTATACGCACTTAACGTGTTTAATTTAATTGAGTTCCGAACAAAATTATTTATTTTACATATTGTTTTTGTTATTATGCATTTAATAGTATGCATAACTATTTCATGATTTATATTACTCATATGTTAAGTGTATTATATTTTTTATTATTTATGATTTATATTATGAATGTTAATTATATTAAATAAATGTATTATTATGCATGTTATTCATATTATTTTGCATGTTAATTAGATGCAAAATAATCAAAATAACATGCATCATAATCAAAATAACATGCATCATAATTAGAATAATTTTTAAAATAAATGTAACTGAATTCGTCCAGTCCGCATCGATGAGCGTAGCAACTTTCGTTTTCAGTCGAGTGTCTAGTCAATTATATGCATAATAACAAAAACAACATGCATAATACATAAAACAATATTCGTCGTAACATAAACAACATGCAAATTGAACTCGACTGGACCCGTTCTGTTGGGAACGATGGAGGGATCGATGAAGAAATCGATATACCAACTACCATTTATTTAAATCACATATGGTTGAGTCTGTTTGATCGTTAGAAAGCAAAGGAAAATGATAAATTATATATTAAATTATTAACCACATAGGCGAATCCAAAATTTTCGTCAAGGAAGTTCAAGATTTACGATTTTTATCCAAAACGGTTCGAAATGATGCTTATTCTTAAAAAATATATCTTACATGGTAATTATCTACAATAAGCTCTCTAATTGAAAGGTGTCTCATGATTCATTCACAAATTTTCCCTTTTTTTTACCTTTTATTTGTGAATGAATCATGGTCTACCTTTCAATCAGAGAGCTTATTGTACATAATTTGACTCGATATAAATTTGGGGATGAAAGATGGAAATTAAAAATATAAAGAATTAATGATTATAACCGTAATTTTTTTAAACAATAAAAAAACAAACGAAATTAAATAAGTGAGAAAATAGCAGATGAAATTCTGTATACAGGATCTACGCACTTAAGGGGTGCGTATCATTACATGTTTTCTGATCCAAGTACACTCTCTCTTCAAAACCAATACGCAGATGTTGTCTGCGTAACATACTCTGATACGCAAGTAATGGGTGCATAACAGACCCTCGGATTTCCTTTTGATTAAAAAATTAAAAAAGTGTGCAACACAATCACTAGTTGCGTAACACAGCTGCGTATATGATTTTTCCTGTTTATTTTAATATTTGAAGGAATTCAAGGCGTTTATTTAATAATATAACCTTATACGCACCTGTTTGTCGCGTATGAGTTGTGATACGCACTTCTTGGCTGCATAACAATCTTTGTTACGCAGATAGCACCTGCGTAGCAGATTTGGAGAGAGAGAGCACGTTTGGGTCAGAAAACAGGTGATGATACGCACTCCTTGAGTGCGTAGATCCTGTATGCAGAATTTCATCTGTCATTTTCTCAATTATTTAATTTCGTTTGTTTTTTTTATTGTTTAAAAAAATTAAGGGATTATGATTGATTCAAAATTCAACGATTTGCCAACATATAAGTTAGTATACCGCTACCTATTAATCCAAGGATTTTAATATGCATTTATGGATCAGATTGATTGGTTCAATTGTGGGCTTAATTTCTAAGGTCATTAAGTATTACTGTGCGCAAGTTGATCTGTTGATGATTGCTGTAATATTTTGGTCTCAGTTAGGGCTGTCAATATCTTTTCGTTTAGGATGTTCCATTTCGTTCCGTCCAAAACGGAACGGAAATGAAAGAGATTTTTGTTTCGTTTAACTCAGTGGAACATAAACGGAAGTGAAATCCGTTTCATTTCAGTGCAATTTTCGCGGAAATCGCTGTTCCGTGCGAAACGGACCGGAAACGGAAGAATTTTTTTGTTCCGTCAACGAAACAGAACGAAAACGAAACAACCTTGTTCCGCTGCCGTTTTGGACGTTTGACAGCCCTAGTCTCAGTATATGTAGATACCGGGCTTATTTGTTAAGTAGGATATAAGCCCAACACCCCTTTAAGTCCTTTGCAACCACTTAAGCAGGAGAACACAAGACATTGGTTAACATAAGTAGGGTCGTTAATGAATTGTGTTTTGAACGTTTTGTGTTTCGTGTCGCCGCGACGTAACGTTAAATGTAAGAGATTTTTGTTGTGTTTGTTATACTCAACATAAGACAGAAATAATTTGTGTTGTGCTTAGTTAAACGCAACGAAACCGTAAGGGATTCGTTACGTTTCGTTTTAACCATTTCTTATGTCTATATGAAGTATATAAAATCATGCTTATATAAGTTAGTAAATCATCGCCCTTTCGCATTTTTTTAAGCGTTAAGCATTTTTGAAAGTTATAAATAATAAAATGATTAAAATATTGATCTTTCCAAATAGTAAAGTTATAAGTTAGTTATTAAATAATGTTGATATAGTATCTTTTAGACTTATAAAACATTTTCAGTTCATTATAGATTTTATAGTGCCTTTTTGTTTCGTCTTCTTCTAGAATATTCCTCGTCTTTGTCGCCGTCTCTTCTTCTCGATGACCTTTCTACACCATTTCTCCCTCTCTTTTCTCAATGTGTTTTAATTTGTTATTGTTGATGTGGGTTTGCATGTAATTTTTCTTATTTTTCAGGATTTTCTCCATAATTTTTTTGGCTCTGTTGTGCACCGTTAGTTGCCACGTTAAACGTTCAAAAAATTAAACATTTTTAATGTTTCTTACGTTTAACTAAACACAAACGTAAATGCCAGAAAAATATTACGTTTATTAAATGAAACGTCAGACTCAACAAAAACTCCTTACGCTCTTAAAACGCAACGTAAGACACAAGAGGGTATTTATTTGATCGCTTCGTGGGTTTGACAGTGCTGGACATAAGAGGTATGTTTGGTGGCTATACCTATTGAAATGCCATAACACATGCAAAATTCGGAATAATAATAATGGTAATAATGATAAAATGATAATAATAATAATAATAATAATAATAATAATAATAATAATGATAATAACAATAATAATAATAAGAGTTGTGCTATTATGCTTTCCAAAGCACGACAAAACACGCGCTTTGTGATTGTGGAACCATTGAACCATTGGCACAAATCACAAAGCGGAATCCAATGATCCACAATCGCAAAGCACACGTTTTGCCGTGCTTCGCAAAGCATCAGATTTTCTTGGTAATTACCGAAATGGTTCTGATGAAAATAGCCAAGGGTCAAAGAAATTTCGATTGAATAGCCAGAACGGTAGAAAATCTATCGTTCGGCAGTCTCTCACAGTAGATTTTATACTGTGCGACAAGTATCCCTCCAAAGTCACAGAAAATCTGACGGGTTTACGAATATTTGGGGAACGGTAGAAATATCAGCGTGTGACGTGTCTAAAAAAAAGAGGCACGATCGATTTTCTATCGTGCGTGGATGGTTAAAAAAGCCTTAGCTCCCTTTCTCTCTTGCTTCCCTTCCCATTTTCCTTCTTACCCGATTCAACCTTCATCTATGGTTGAACTCAAAACTCTTCCATTCTAAATTTTTGATCTCCCTCCACACTAACTCAATTTACAATTCGTAAGCGACAGTAAACTCTCCGAAGACAGCCAAACATTTCTATTCAACTACATTTTGAGGTTAGTGGTTATTTTCTTTCAATTTGTTTTTTCAAATTAGTAGTAAAAATGATAATCATGATGACCATGATCAAAATTATCCATGACCAAATAATTTTTATTTGTTCTTTCATGACCAACTAATTAAATTATTTGTATAAAATAATAAATAAATTTGTTTGATACAAATGGTAACCATGATCAAGATTAGCCATGACCAAATATTTGTTTATCTGTTCTTAGTTTATAGTTATGACCAACTAATTAAATTATTTGTACAAAATAATAAATTATAGGCTATTACTTCTTAATTTAATTTTTTGTAAGAAATAAAAATATATAGAGAAAATTTTGAAAATAGGCCAAATAAGTGAAAGTAGTATTTACTTGTTAATTAGTTGCAAATTAATAGTCATAACTATTTTTTTAATTTATCATTAATTGTTTTGTTGAAAATAATTTTTTTTTATAGAAATAAATAATCCAGAAGTATTTCAAATGGAAGCCCCAAAAGAATTACACTTGCCACATCAAGCTCATAGAACTTCACAAATCATGCGAACTATAAGTTTCATAGTTTTTCCTTTTAATTCAGTTTGCTATGTTTTTATGCATCTTTTATATTAATTGTGTAACACTAATATAATTTTGATGCAGAGTAAATTCACATTCAAGATGAGTAGTTCGCATAAAGTTTCATATAGTGAGTTTTGCGAGCCAACTCTTAAAAGATTGAGGCTATATCAAATTGCTCACTTTGCAGATGCCACCACATGTATTGATAAAGCGTTGATTACTGCTTTGGTATAGAGGTGGCGACCGAAGATGCATACTTTTCATCTTCCATTTGGCGAGATGACAGTGACATTATAAGATGTGAGTTGTCTCTGGGGATTGGCCATCCATGGAATGCCAGTTTCAGGCATTTCTGATGATGATTGGAGTTCCGAAATTGAGAATTTGTTGGGCATTGATCCTGCTTATGATTGAGATAATCCTGAAGTTGGGTCTTGTAGAATTAGAAGGAAAGATAATGCGAAAACTGGAGAGTTGGACGTCACATTCTCCAGGTATGACACAGTACCTTGACATGTAATTTTTTGTTTACAATATGCACAAGTATGTAAGTAATTGTTTGTTTTAAACATACTTTAGGTACCACATATACCTTACCTAGTTTAGACATAATGTGACACCATTGTCCAATAATCTGATTGAGGTCGAAATTGAGAGGTAACATGTTTCTACTGCATGGATTTATTTGGAAGTATTTTATTTCTAAATCAATCGGGAGACTCGGTACCTGCTAGTTTCTGGTTAACTTGGTAAATGTCCCTACGTATAATTGGGTGCAGTTGCTCTTGCCTTTCTGTATCGAGAGTTATGTTGAGGGTGTTTACTCAAAACAAAATATATTAGTGGCCCAATGTTATTGTTGAAAATGTGGTATTGGACTTATTTTACTGTTGGGCAGCCCAAACTTGTTGTGGAGTCACTGCCTTTCGGTGGTGTTGATCTTCACTCCTAACATGCATATGGGATTAAGTGGAGAACTAGACATTGTTATTCTGATAATCTTCGAGGCAGTGTCGCAAGTTATAGAGATCAATTTCAAAGACTACATGAGTTTGTGTATTGGTTGTCATACATACAATACCTAGATTTGTCGCCCCCCTCGAGTGATGACTTGACAATGTTGTTTGGCTCTATCGTATATCATTGATTTTATTTTGGATGGTAGAGTACCACTATCCAGATAGAGTTGTGCGCCAGTTCGACATGTATCAAGTCGTCCCTCCTCCGGCACCCGAGCCATGGAATTTGCACCAGGACTTACATAGATGTGTTCATTTTGCATTTAGTTGGCTGATAGATTGGAGTCAACATCACGAGTTCCACATCGCATTATGGTATATTTTTTCCTTTCCACTTCTTATAAGATTTGCATAAGTATGGTGATTATATCATGTGTTTACATTTTGCATGATCAACATATGAGCTAGGCGTGTTTATGAAAGTCGACCCTTTGATCCCAATATGCTATATTTTTATTACAGATGGTTTCGAAGTAAATGCATGCATACTGTCATTTCTCCGGTGGACTTGGGGTCCTTGGACGAGCCTTTACCACAACATCCTGTGAATATTTGAGATCTTGCGTATGTCCCGCATGTTTAGAGTTTTGCTCACCTGGTATGTATTTTTTGTTATTTATTTAAAAAAAAATATAGTGTGTGAGTTCTTTTGTAACTAACTTCCAATTTTGTTTCAGATCGCCCATCAGATCAAATATGCAACATATGGTATTCAGTGCGCACTTCGCAGAGGGACATGTGCCGTCGGAAAATCACATTGCATATGTGTCGTGAAAATTTGAATGATCTCAACCAACCGCATCTCATGTCATACATGAGATACCAACAGATGATGGTGTGCCTCCAATAGTGTCGCCAAAGCCTCGTTCGCCGGAGTTCAATGAAGATGCCATGAATTACAGTGATGAAATGCTCCAATTCGGTGATTATGCAGGGTTTGCGGACATGATCACGAGTCATATTACACATGAGAATCCACCCCCTTTTGAGCATGCTTCGCATGATCACGAAGCAGGTACATCGCAAGCATCACAACAAGACCTTCCACCACGACGAGATCTTCCACAGCGGGATCGAAATGAACCATCTCGTTGGAGCCCTTCCGGACCTTGTAGGCATAGTCGTGCTTAGTTGATATTTAGTTGGACCTTTTGTGTTATTCGACTTTTTATGTTTATTGGATCTTATATGTTTAGTGGACCTTTTATGTTTATTGGATATTTTATGTTTAGTGGACCTTTTATGCTTATTTGTAGGTTATCTTTTATGCACAACGATTAAATAGTATAGTACTTAATATCCACATACAAAATAGTACCTTACTTAATAAGTTAATATTCAACTACATATAGTACATTACTTAATATCCCGATGAATAACAACACACTACTAATAGTACATTACTTAATATCCACCTACATAATAGTACATTACTTAAATCCTGATGAATAATAGCACACTACTAATAGAAAACTATTTCATATCACACTAAATGATAGGAGCATCTTCTACCTTTCACCTTAACGACGCCTTGATGTAGATGCTCCTACAAAATTTAAGCAAAAGATGTCAAGATTCTATAATGACGTCGTGTAACTTAAGTTATTGATATGTGTTATATTACCTCTATGATTTGAACTTTATCTTGGACGTCCAGTTTGGCCATTATCTAAGCGCACTGGCACACACCCCTCCATTTGATTCATCTCCATAACAATTCTTTTATGTTTTCTCCTTCTCTTATTCAAATTTGTCGGATCTAGTCTAATTTTTGGACCAACATACATTGGCCAATTATGTGGATTTCCATACCCACGAAATTCTCCATACCAAGTGCTACTAAAATTTTCAACTAAATAATATGGACTAATGTATTGTTCCTCGTTCAAATGTGTGGTTTTTCACAATTGCAATGACAACAAAATGTGGTTTTTCACAATTTTCAACTAAATTCTCCATACATTTGCTAGTACATGACAACAAGGTATACCTGTTAGTTGTGGTTTTTCACAATTGCAATGAGGCAGTTCAACAAAAGCAACATCATACTTCACATTGCCTACCACACCCTGCAAAAAATTGAAGTCATTAACAATCTATTATCTTGTACAAAATAGGTGAGTAAGTAAAATATTTTGAAAATAGAAAATCATGTTACCTCTTTGACTTCTTCATTTCTAACCATAACTTCATACGTGTTAAACATTGATGTTTAAAGGTGTTACGTCCTTGAGTGTTCTTCATTTTTATCCTTGTTTCAAAAAAATTCTCTAACTTTTGAACAAAACACGTAACTCTTGCTCGCC
The DNA here is from genome assembly GCA_964058865.1 of Eleocharis quinqueflora. NCBI lineage: Eukaryota > Viridiplantae > Streptophyta > Magnoliopsida > Poales > Cyperaceae > Eleocharis > Eleocharis quinqueflora. The sequence continues at coordinate 28,572 of CAXKVX010001335.1, forward strand.
AAAAATTCGCAGTACTTTTCTTTCGACAAACCACTCCACGTTTGTAAAATGATTCTTCAATAATCGCTGTAATGGGTAATGTTCTCGCAATTTTGAAAACACTGTTTAAAGCCTCTAATCCATTTGAAGTCGTAATACCCCACCTATTGCAACCTCCATCGTAATATTGAGCTCATTTTAATGGTACTTGAGGCTCTTCAGTGTCAGTACGAATTTTCTTACCAGTGTTTATCAAATACTCGTATGCAAATATGTGCTCATTCTTAATGTTCTCCATTCCTGCTTCAAACCTCCAAAGCTTCTTTCTCTTGATAGTCCATTTCATGATTTGAACCAACTCGTCGCTCTTACATTTTTTAAAGAAATTTTATGCTACATGTTGGGCACAAAGCCGATGATGTACAGCTTCATCTCTTTGGTCGCACCATCATAGATGAGGTTGTTCAAATACATTTCTAATAGAAGCATGCTGATCAGAATTAACACATATACGACCCAGACCAACCACTTCTCTACGTAGCCCTCGCATGAACCACTCCCAATTATCATTATTTTCTTCCTCAATGATTCCAAATGCAAGATGAAGCATTTGATTATCAACATCATATGCACATGTTGCAAAAAACTTACCACCGTATCTTCCAGACATGAATTCAGCATCTACACTGATCACTAGTCTGACATAGCTCCAACCTTGAATGCATGAACCAAATCCCCAAGCAACCCGTATGAAAAGTTGAACTCCACAGTGTGTAGATGGATAAGACACAAATGTAACCTTTGCTCCCGAATTTGTCGCTTGCATTGCATTAAACAAAGGTAATAACATCTCATAAGCTTTTTCCTAGCTGCCGAACATTTCTTCAATAGCCAACTCTCTGCCCCTCCATAATTTATTGTATGTAGGTTGCAAAGTAGGATATGCAGTTCTTACCAATTTTGAAACCATGATTAATTTAAGTTTCAAATTCTTCTTAAGAGCACTTTGTATAACTCCGGCAATCATTCTAGATGTAAGTTGTCTGTGATCGGGTCTTGTGGTCGATGCATGGTACGAGTGTTCTACCGGATTAGTTGATATCATCCAAGCTGATCCTTGTTTATTATGTTTCGCATACAACCTCCAATTATATTTGTTGTCCTTACACCTGAGAATCAATTTCGATTTGCTACTATTAGCAACCTCAATTTCAATATACTTTTGATGTGAAAGTTATGTATGGTTGTTTTCAAATGTTCCTTTGTTGTAAATGTTCGACCATCTGCTAATGGCTCCTCAAACCTTTTCGAAATACAAAAAAAAAGCTTCATCTGAGTCTACCATACCAGACACATTACAAAATTGTTCAACCGGATGTTTATCTCCTGATTCACAAATGGAATGGTATCTCTCCACATAATTGCTATGTCCTCACCTTCGATTTCATCACCCTCCCTCACTTTCAGCATTATCGCTAACATCAATATCTTCAATCTCATTAAAGTTATTTTCTTCTTCTTCTTCTTCTTCATTTTTTTCTGTTTGTATCAAATTCATTCTCTACTGCTTCAAAGGTTTCATCGATTTGAAAATCATGAGTTTCACTTCTAAGTATGTTGGATTCTGGTATGCTATTCAAATTGGGACAAAAATCAAATGAAATAGATATCTCCTCAACTACGAGTTCCAAATAACAGTAATTATAACAAACTATAGCAATATTAAAAGCCATTTTCCACATATTTTTATCATTAACTGGGATCAAGGTAAAATACATGTGTCAACTTGGACCTGTAATCATGGTTCGGACCCCGATATTCAAAGTATATGCATTTCGATCTAATTCAAGGTCATTATATATTTTAGTTTTTCACTCTTCAAATCGACTGTGTTCAGTGATAGAAAATGAGCATTTTGCTGGCGAACTATAATCTGCTCCTTGTGTCCCTAAATTATTTGACCTCCATGATATATATTAATAATAATCATTTTTGCTCAAGATCCTATAAGACAATTCAAATGAAAGAATTTATATTAAATAAAATACATAATTTCTACTCATTCATAAAAGTAAAAATGTAAAAGTACTTACACTGCAACTACAATGATGATCTTTAATCTGAACTTCAATCTCTAATTTATTCTTCAATTTGCTGAAATAATTATTGACTTCAAAGTTCAAAAACGAGGAATAAAGAAAGGAGGAAGTTTGTAATGCAACTAGGTTCTTGCTGGTGCATTGCAAGTGTTTTATAAGGAGGAATGAAGGTGCCAAACGATAGAAAAATCGACGGTCGGCAGAAGGATCGAATTGTGACAGGAATGCCGAACGATAGAAGATCTACTGTGCTGCCCCTACCGAACGATAGAAATTCTAACATACTGGTCTGGAGAGACTGTCGAATGGTTGATTTTCTACTGTTCTGACTATTGAGTCGAAATACCCCTCACCCTTAGCTACTTTCATCACAATCATTTTGTTAATTACTAAAAAAAAAACTGGCAAAGCATAGTAGCACAACTAATAATAATAATAATAATAATAATAGAGTTTAATTTTTCCAAAATATTTCCCCACTTACAAAATACAACAATTTTTATTAATACATCTACATGCTTGACACTATATATTATTGACCGAAGAGATGATGGACTTTTTTTTAAGTCGAAAACTAAAAATCTTCAGAAAACATTTTTGTTTAGACGTGTTATTTGCTATAGTGATTTTTATCTGAAATTTCAAGTAGTCAGCACTCAATACATTTACCACAACGTGCAAAATCAATTAACATCAGTATTTTAATTCGATGAGAGGTCAAACATAGACCAATCTTCTTATCAACATAATATAAATATTCAAAATAAAAGTCATCAAATTAATCTATTTTGAATGAGTTTCAACTCAATAATGATTTATGTACAAGTCAAAGCAGTTTGCTTTATAAATCAATTATACGTGTAAATCATGTATATATATCAGTTTAGAGGGAAACGACAAGACTTGCCTTTTCGACCATAACGTTAGAATTTAGAAAGCGCTTTGCCAGCTATCAAGAAAAATATTAGACGAAGATAAATAGGAAACAAAATTTTATTTCTTTTGATAGAGATCTCGTTTGTCAACTAGATAATTATTTAGAAGGCAATTTGTCAACTGTAGTATTCTTTTTAGAGTGCAATTTGAATATTTGATCATCTTTGGTGGGCTGAAACACTTACACACTTACACACTTACACAACCAAGCAACTATGATGAGGTTGACATTTCTCAACTCAAATTCTCATGCGGCCATTGAATTTCAAATCAATAATATCTTACATATATATATATAAAATATCATGTTTTAAACGACAGTGCAAAACGATACTGCTAATACAATGAATTCTAGCGGATTTCATTCTGAGTCATCAACATATTTAATTATTTAATCAAGCTGAATAATCACAATATATATTAGTGATCGATATTTCTCTGACATTTTCCATTCACATATTACTTATTTACTTCTTGATTCAGCTATAAAAATTGATGTTTTAGAAATTAAAGTATCAATTATATAAAAATTTGAATAGTAGCGTATTCCGATTACGCTACAATGTTGAAAGTGGTGATTAGAAAAAAAAAATAGGATGACAAGAAAGACGAGATGGGAGAAATAAGAGAACCATCTCTTGCAATTTAAGAAAGAGGAGGGATCTATTGACAATACTTATCTTCACAAATGAATTTTTAATAAATTCATAAAATATCTTAAAAATGAAAAAAATATTAACACAATTTTTTAATTATAAGTCAGATGTGTTTTCAATTTCATGTAATTTGAGTATCGTTAACGGCTAATATTTAATGATTTATATGAATTATGAAATGACATTCAAATCATGTCAAACTAAAAATACAACTAATTTACAAAGTAAATTTATATATATAAATATTTTTCTATTTTTATTTGTTAATAAATCTATTTAAAATTCAATTGTCAGACTGCTAAGATAAAATTCAATTGTCTTTAAAAAATGAGAGTCAATATCTTTACGCAAAGGTAAAGGCCCAATCAAACAAAGGTGTGAAAAGAATCAGAAAAGCTACAGTTTGCGGCTCCTTTTCGTTCTTAATTTCAACTAGACGTACGCGTTTTGTGTGAAAAATTAAAAAAATGTAATGTCAGAAAAAAAAAATTGTGAAAATATTTAAAAAATACTATAGTGAAAATATTATTCATGTAGCTAAGTATGTTCCAACCTTTATATACAAATAAAATTTAAAGAAAGAACGCACACCAGAAACATTTTTATTTTTGAGAGAAGATCTGTTGTACCAGAACACCGACTGATACCGCCAAAAGAAACCTTTTTGCCAAACTCAAAATTACAATTAATTACAGCATTTTAGACTACAAGAAATTAAACCGTTTTGAAGTAGGGCAAAGAATTTTTTTTTTGCATCGGAGGATGTGTTTCAATCTGAATCGTCGGATTAAGATCGGATGCTCGACAATTAATTGCTAATGAGAAACAATTAGTTCTTGGTGTCCAACTAATATATTTTTTTTCGGAAGCCATCGCTACTCAATACCACATCAACTGAATTTGACAAACAACCGCATCTAATAGCTATCTCATTCACAAATTAATGGGGAAATATTTTCTAATCAAACTTCATTTTTTTGGCTCCATGGAAGGTGATATTCTAGCTTATTTGAGGAATAATTCTTGATAGAATTTTGTGAATTATTCTCTTTAATTTTTTTATGTTTTTCGACAGTTTACAATTTTCAATTTTTTTGTTTTATTTGTGTTGTTCATAATTGTTGGATTTATTAATTGGTACATTATTATGGAAAATCCGAATCCAATAAGTGATCCGTTATAAAATGGTGCACATCCTTCATGAAAATGTACATTAATATTATATAAGTCCTATCCTTATCTCTCTTCAATAGTTCTGTTAGAAAAACGTATGAATAGTGACAACCAAAATTAGAGAGAAAATATAGAGAGTACCAAGAAGTACTCTGTTAAGAAAAGAAGGTTTTAGGCTGTGAAAAACGCAAGATTTTCAGCTTCGGCTTGTGATTCCTTGCAGAACCAGCGATACTGCTACGCTCACAAGATCCGCTTATGCATGAAGATTAACGGAGTAATTTATAAGTTATATTCGTTAATTAACAATAATTTATAACAAAATTAAATTCCAATTAAAAAATCATCTGAAGAACACCCATGAGTTGTCATTTCTATTAGAATCATGCGGATCCGGATCACACCATTACACCAATTAAAAGTATTTATTTGGATTTAATTCTTGCATATCAATTCTTATTAGGAAAGAAAACAAGGCAGAGCGTTAATTGTAATTTTTTAAAACTACGTGTACTTAACTGGAGCCACATAACATAACATAACACATCGAGGAAAACGACAACGCCGACCTTTTTCCACTTTTTATGGAAAAGTGCTGTCAACGTGGATTGTACAGTTGAAATATTTCTTTTTTTATTCACTGTAGTTGATTGTCAAACGAGATTCAACAAATCTCTACGAAATCTCAAATCTAATAAGATATACGATATCGTTTGATACTGTAACTATGCAATTAGATAACATTAAAGAGAATAATTTGACAATCAGCAGGTTCCTTGTAGGGATTTAATAGAATTCGGATGGGTCCGACTCATGGGAAAATCGGAGGTAGCGATTCGATTCGGTCTGATTCGAGGATAAACTCGTGAGATTCGTTAAAAAAAACGGAGGTAAAAGACGGATAGCTACAAACTCGTGAGACCCGTTAAAAAAAACTAGGGTTTCTGCTTCGATTTGCATCGATTGCAATATGGTTTGATATATCTGATTTTTGCTATAAATTTGTGGCGGATAAAGAGATGAGCATGCGTACGGATGAAATGATATAACGGATCATTAAGTCGTTTCTTGGACATAGAGTTTGTTCATGATCAGCGGATAGACGGGTACGGCATTTCTGATGGTACAAGTTTAGAAAGAGTTGGCCGGTTGAGGTGATCAAGACGCGCATTGCGACATTGTCTTTTCACTTTATTTCTAGAATTTAGCTTTGTGTGCTTGTAACTCGTTTATTATATTCTTCTTTTTTCTTTGGTTAATAAAAATTATTGTAGGCGAAGCCTACTCTTCAAAAAAAAAGACGAATAGCGGTCAGCCTTGTTGGAAAAACCCGTACACCGACCCGAGAAAGACACGGCCCGACCCGTCTAAACCTTCAATAACCCGCCATTAACCCGTGCAAAACCCATGCAAACTTGTCTAAACTCATTCAAACTCGCCCAATCCCGCACAAACTCGTGCAAAACGCGTGCAAACCCGAAAATAACCCATTAAATTAAAAAATAAAATAAATTCCGGCCAACCCGTCCCGAACTGAACACGTCTCGACCCGTCCAGAACATGTCGAGTTGCTAACACATGGGTCTTAATGGATTGTAGTCAGCTTAAAAAAATTTGACCCGTCAAAACACAACACGACAAACCCGTCGACCCGTTCAACCCGTGATTCGGCCAACCCATTGAGCCGAACAAATTTGACCTGACTTGTCCCGACACGACCCGTTTTCATATGCCTAATTCCTTGTAATAAAAAAATGGATCAAATCGAATCTTTCATACTTTCTCCTTTAAGACAGCTAATGCCGACTACTTAATTTTAGACATTGGTTTTATTTTGCTGGTCCTCTCATAATTTTAGGGAGTCGATATATCGATCCCATCATCTATCCCGTCATCGATATACACATGACGGTCTAATTGGGTTCAGTTTGTATGTTGTCTTTGTTATTATGCATCTAATTGATTGAACGCTCGATTGAAAACATATATCAATACGCTCATCCATGCAGACTGAACAAATCTAGTTTCATTCAATTTGAAAATTATTGATGTTATTATGCATTTTTTTTGTTATTTTGCATGTAATTAACATGCAAAATAATATGAACATGCATAATAACAGACTTCTATAATATAATTGACATGCAACTCATTCTGAATAAATTGCATAAGAATAATCTGAATATAAAACTGTCAAATGCATAATAATACAAATAACATACATAATAACACAATTTACATGCACCCACCGAATTGTTGTAGTTATTATTCATGTTATTTTGGTTATTATGCATGTTATTAGATGCAAAATAACAAAAACAAAATACATAATAACAAAAATAACATGCATAATAATTACAACGATGTTTTGTCTGAACACAATTGAACACATTCAGTGCGTATCGATGATGAGATCGACGAAACATTTTCCTATTTTTTAATATACTTTCAGACCTCTTAGGGGAAACGACAGATAGTGCCTTTTTGCATTTGACGGAACGACAAACAATGTCTTTTAACATTCGATGAGTTCTTAGTACAAGTCTAACTTCACAATTTATTTACAAACTTATGCAATATGTTGTAAAAATAACGTAATATCGAATATATTAATATTTTGGTTGATTTTATTTGTTGTATTCAATCAATATCGAATATATAGTGAGTAGAAATACTCATTTAATATCGGACATGAAGGTTGTTGTTAAAGGGTACTGTTAAAAGTTGAAGCATTCATTATTAAATATGAGATTTTATACCGGACCTTCCTTGTCACCCGCTATTAATTTTCACCTTTTATAGCGGATTTTGGGACATAACAGCTATTAAATCCAACCTTTTATAGCGGACCTTGAAACAGACCCGCTATAAAAGATCCCTTTTTTATATTGGGGGTCCCCTAGGATCCGTTATAAAAGGTTTTGAAAAAAAAATGGTCGATGCGTCGATGGCAGCTTGATCATTTATTGCGACATATACTGGTTTGAATGACATTTTTTGCGGAAATGTTCGTTCATAATTTTTAATTAAAAGAAAATCTTACTATTTGCAAATATGTCATGTTGTTGTAATTTATTTCTTCGTATATTAGCTGTAATATAATTTGTAACAGCCTAATTTTATTTTTAAATGGCCTTACGAAATAGTCCTTTGCAGTAATAATTAAACAAGTGGTAAAAAAATTGCAGAGACGAATGAAAGCAAAAAAACTTAAAGCTCATATATATGTTTATCATTCATAGCGAAAATATGTATAAATAATTGAATAAATAATTTTAAAGGTAAGCTTGAAGGAGCACAATAATATCTAAAGCTGGAAAGAATAGTGAGGGGAGATTTATGTGGGAAAAAAAAGTAAGAATGAGAGAGGGTTGGTGTCTTTTATAGAGAACAAAAATTGTTGGAAAAAATATGTCTTAATTCGTGAGACTGTGATTTTTTGGAGCGTTGGTTTGACAAGAATGAATGGTTGGTTGAGAATTAAATGGTGATTTGTGAGCTAAAACTTTAATATGCTCAAAACTTTTTATAGCGAGTATGCAAATTCGATTTAATAACTTTTTATACCGGACTCCTAGTGCCATCCACTATAAAAGCCTTTTAAACTGGACCCCTTGTAACGTCCGCTATAAAAAAATCATATTTTATAGCAGACCTCATGGTCATCCGCTATAAAAAGTATGTTTTTAATAGCGGATGTGCTATATATTTACCCGCTATATAATGTCATGTCGGTTTCTCTATGCACTTTAATAGTCAATTTTCTTGTAGATTCATTATTAAATGTACAAAATTAATATTCAGATTACCACTAGACATATTTTATAACAGATGTTATGCAAATTCGCTATAAAATGAGGACTATAATAAAATCTTGGGAGCTGATACAATGATACGCAATTGATACGCTCATTCATTTCGTCCTAAAATCCTCTCCATTTTTTTTATAAATTGCTCTCTCCAGTTAATTTGTAATGCATGTTAATTGTTTTGAGTTGCGATTTGTAATGCATGTTAATATATGATAGATTTTCATTTCGTATATATGCGAATTTGTAATGCATATTAATTTTTTTATAATTTGTAATGCATGTTAATATATGATAGATTTTCATTTCGTATATATGCGAATTTGTAATGCATATTAATTTATTTATAAAGCATATTAATTTTTTGGTGCATATTCATATTTTCTCAGTTGTTATGCATATTAATTTTTTCCCAGTTGTTATGCATGTTATTACAACAAGCATGCATATTAAATTGACTAACATGTATAAAAGAACAAAATTAAATTTAAGCTGCACAAAAACAAGAATAACATCCATAACACCAGAAATAACTTGCATAACAACAGAAATAACATGCATAACAACAACTAAATAAGTTTGCATGTGTTTTTCAATTAACATGAATAACAACAGAAAATTAAGTTTAAGCTACATTACATCACAAAAACTACTATAACAACTATAATAACATGCATAACAACCAAATAGGTATGCATAGTAAATTAACTAACAAGCATAACAATAGAAAAATGAAGTTTAACATGCATAACAATTAGAATAAGTAAGTATGCATAATAAATCAAATAACAAGCACAACAACTAGAATAACATGCACGACACTAGAATAACATGCATACCAACTTATAACAAAAAATAAGTATGCATAGTAAAATCAATCAACATGCATGACAACTATAATAACATGCCTGACAACCATATTTTGTATGCATAGTAAATAAACTAACATGCATGACAACTAGAATAACATGTCTGAAAATCATATTTTGTATGCTGGCATTTTCAATTAACATGCATAACCAAATTAAGTATGCATAGTAAAATCAATCAACATGCATGACAATTAGAATAACATGCCTGACAATCATATTTTGTATGCTGGCGTTTTCAATTAGCATGCATAACCAAATAAGTATGCATAGTAAATCAACTAACATGCATGACAACTAGAATAACATGCATGAAAATCATATTTTGTATGCTGGCGTTTTCAATTAAGATGCATAACAACAGCAAAAATAACATGCATAACAAATATAACATACTTTTAAGAGAAGAAGAGATCAGAACCAGGAATCAATCGGAACGATGGCGCGATGAAACAATTTCAAATAGGAAAGAAATTGGAACTATCCAATACAGTAGATGAAACGAATTAATGGAGGCGTCCAGCTGACTGAAAATGTCCATTCAGTATCAACTGCGTATCAAAAATGATATCTCCATAATATTTTCCTAAAATCTTTCTATTGTAGTTTCATTAATCGTAGTTGAGTAGTGATTCGTCTAATCCATTCAATCCAAAAAAAGTGCAATTTCATTTAATTATATATGATTGGATTTTAATAATCCTCAAATACATAACAATTATTTAATTAAATTAATTCCACTAAAAAAAAATCCTCAAGTAGGCAACACAGCCTTTACAAGAAAGAAGTGACATGTGTAATGTCCTTGGTTCGAGCATTGATTGAAAATACATCAATTTTATTCCCAAATTACTCATCTCTTTTCGTCATCTCTCTCTTATTTGAAGCTAAAATACTATAAAAATCACTAGCTAAAAGAAGTTGATCAATGTCGAACATTTAATGCTATAAGTGTCTAATTTAGATTCAACATTTATGCCAACACAAAAGTATAAGATATCGGTGCCGGAATTATTTTTTTTGTAAATTAAACTGATACTGATTACGAGAGATTCAGGTTCAATTTTTTGTAAAATTGACATTGTCGCTCAATGAGTATCAATTTTTATTTGTGTGTAAAACCGACAATAATTATTTGAGAATTAGTGAGACTTGAAAAAAAATGACTGATTATTGAATCATTTTTTTCTTCCAAATAATTAATGTTTCATTTAGGCGACGAATTATGGTGACTGATTAGTCTTTTAATAATTGGATCAAAGATTCGAAGGATGTGCATGTCATTGAGTTTCTTAATCAGATTAGGCGACGAATTATGGTGACTTTTGATAGACGGAGGATTGTCGGGAGAAAATTAGCTGGCTTGATTGTGCCAAGTGTAATTAAAGAACTCAATGCAAAGAGCAGAAATTCCGGGAGAATAAATATAAGTAGAGGTGGTGATAATTCGGCAGAAGTGAGTGGAACATATAAAGGCAATGGTTGGATGCATGTTGTTGAGTTAGATAAGTAACAGTGCACGTGTAGAGAGTGACAACTTTACAGCAAGTCATGTCTTCATGTCGTTGCATTCATTTTCTCTCGCTTAGAGGAGTCCGTATGGAGGACTATGTGCACGAGTATTTCTTAATTGAGTGGTTTAGGATGGAATATACAGGAGTGATAATACCCATGGGTGACAAATCCAAGTGGATCAATTCGATCCTGGATTAACAGTTTGTCCATCAAAGATGAAGAGACCGGCAAAAAGGCCTAAAAAGGAAATAATTTCGAGTTGTTTAGAATTGGATACAAATAAACATCAATGTAAGAGATGCAAAAAATTTGACCATCAAGCAAGAACATGCAAAGAAGACGAAGATGACCAAGTCCGAAGGTCTAGAAAGAGAAATATGTAAGAAACTAATCACCATGTATGTTTGATACGAACTCATGTGTCTTGCTTGCAGGAAGAGAAGACCACAATCTCAGTTGGCTTGCACAAATGAGTGAAATTATTTTGATGTTGTTATTAAGAGATGTTATTTTGACTCAAAGTAAGCTGACTAATTAGTTCAGATTATTATATTTTGATTATATTTTGGATTTGGAGGATTTTTATGACTTAATTTGATCTCTGTTATATTTTTATTTTTTATGACTAGCAATGTGGTCTCTGTCTATTTTATCTGATATCAGAATGTTACTTTGAGCTTCTAAGTTATGTGTAATTATGTTCTCTGTCTGTTTTGAGCAATTGACATGGTACTAATTTAAGAGAGGAATCAAGTTGATTCTCTCATTGGTACCAATTAGACACACAAAATATAACAATTCACAAAAATTGTTGGAAAAAATATGTCTTAATTCGTGAGACTGTGATTTTTTGGAGCGTTGGTTTGACAAGAATGAATGGTTGGTTGAGAATTAAATGGTGATTTGTGAGCTAAAACTTTAATATGCTCAAAACTTTTTATAGCGAGTATGCAAATTCGATTTAATAACTTTTTATACCGGACTCCTAGTGCCATCCACTATAAAAGCCTTTTAAACTGGACCCCTTGTAACGTCCGCTATAAAAAAATCATATTTTATAGCAGACCTCATGGTCATCCGCTATAAAAAGTATGTTTTTAATAGCGGATGTGCTATATATTTACCCGCTATATAATGTCATGTCGGTTTCTCTATGCACTTTAATAGTCAATTTTCTTGTAGATTCATTATTAAATGTACAAAATTAATATTCAGATTACCACTAGACATATTTTATAACAGATGTTATGCAAATTCGCTATAAAATGAGGACTATAATAAAATCTTGGGAGCTGATACAATGATACGCAATTGATACGCTCATTCATTTCGTCCTAAAATCCTCTCCATTTTTTTTATAAATTGCTCTCTCCAGTTAATTTGTAATGCATGTTAATTGTTTTGAGTTGCGATTTGTAATGCATGTTAATATATGATAGATTTTCATTTCGTATATATGCGAATTTGTAATGCATATTAATTTTTTTATAATTTGTAATGCATGTTAATATATGATAGATTTTCATTTCGTATATATGCGAATTTGTAATGCATATTAATTTATTTATAAAGCATATTAATTTTTTGGTGCATATTCATATTTTCTCAGTTGTTATGCATATTAATTTTTTCCCAGTTGTTATGCATGTTATTACAACAAGCATGCATATTAAATTGACTAACATGTATAAAAGAACAAAATTAAATTTAAGCTGCACAAAAACAAGAATAACATCCATAACACCAGAAATAACTTGCATAACAACAGAAATAACATGCATAACAACAACTAAATAAGTTTGCATGTGTTTTTCAATTAACATGAATAACAACAGAAAATTAAGTTTAAGCTACATTACATCACAAAAACTACTATAACAACTATAATAACATGCATAACAACCAAATAGGTATGCATAGTAAATTAACTAACAAGCATAACAATAGAAAAATGAAGTTTAACATGCATAACAATTAGAATAAGTAAGTATGCATAATAAATCAAATAACAAGCACAACAACTAGAATAACATGCACGACACTAGAATAACATGCATACCAACTTATAACAAAAAATAAGTATGCATAGTAAAATCAATCAACATGCATGACAACTATAATAACATGCCTGACAACCATATTTTGTATGCATAGTAAATAAACTAACATGCATGACAACTAGAATAACATGTCTGAAAATCATATTTTGTATGCTGGCATTTTCAATTAACATGCATAACCAAATTAAGTATGCATAGTAAAATCAATCAACATGCATGACAATTAGAATAACATGCCTGACAATCATATTTTGTATGCTGGCGTTTTCAATTAGCATGCATAACCAAATAAGTATGCATAGTAAATCAACTAACATGCATGACAACTAGAATAACATGCATGAAAATCATATTTTGTATGCTGGCGTTTTCAATTAAGATGCATAACAACAGCAAAAATAACATGCATAACAAATATAACATACTTTTAAGAGAAGAAGAGATCAGAACCAGGAATCAATCGGAACGATGGCGCGATGAAACAATTTCAAATAGGAAAGAAATTGGAACTATCCAATACAGTAGATGAAACGAATTAATGGAGGCGTCCAGCTGACTGAAAATGTCCATTCAGTATCAACTGCGTATCAAAAATGATATCTCCATAATATTTTCCTAAAATCTTTCTATTGTAGTTTCATTAATCGTAGTTGAGTAGTGATTCGTCTAATCCATTCAATCCAAAAAAAGTGCAATTTCATTTAATTATATATGATTGGATTTTAATAATCCTCAAATACATAACAATTATTTAATTAAATTAATTCCACTAAAAAAAAATCCTCAAGTAGGCAACACAGCCTTTACAAGAAAGAAGTGACATGTGTAATGTCCTTGGTTCGAGCATTGATTGAAAATACATCAATTTTATTCCCAAATTACTCATCTCTTTTCGTCATCTCTCTCTTATTTGAAGCTAAAATACTATAAAAATCACTAGCTAAAAGAAGTTGATCAATGTCGAACATTTAATGCTATAAGTGTCTAATTTAGATTCAACATTTATGCCAACACAAAAGTATAAGATATCGGTGCCGGAATTATTTTTTTTGTAAATTAAACTGATACTGATTACGAGAGATTCAGGTTCAATTTTTTGTAAAATTGACATTGTCGCTCAATGAGTATCAATTTTTATTTGTGTGTAAAACCGACAATAATTATTTGAGAATTAGTGAGACTTGAAAAAAAATGACTGATTATTGAATCATTTTTTTCTTCCAAATAATTAATGTTTCATTTAGGCGACGAATTATGGTGACTGATTAGTCTTTTAATAATTGGATCAAAGATTCGAAGGATGTGCATGTCATTGAGTTTCTTAATCAGATTAGGCGACGAATTATGGTGACTTTTGATAGACGGAGGATTGTCGGGAGAAAATTAGCTGGCTTGATTGTGCCAAGTGTAATTAAAGAACTCAATGCAAAGAGCAGAAATTCCGGGAGAATAAATATAAGTAGAGGTGGTGATAATTCGGCAGAAGTGAGTGGAACATATAAAGGCAATGGTTGGATGCATGTTGTTGAGTTAGATAAGTAACAGTGCACGTGTAGAGAGTGACAACTTTACAGCAAGTCATGTCTTCATGTCGTTGCATTCATTTTCTCTCGCTTAGAGGAGTCCGTATGGAGGACTATGTGCACGAGTATTTCTTAATTGAGTGGTTTAGGATGGAATATACAGGAGTGATAATACCCATGGGTGACAAATCCAAGTGGATCAATTCGATCCTGGATTAACAGTTTGTCCATCAAAGATGAAGAGACCGGCAAAAAGGCCTAAAAAGGAAATAATTTCGAGTTGTTTAGAATTGGATACAAATAAACATCAATGTAAGAGATGCAAAAAATTTGACCATCAAGCAAGAACATGCAAAGAAGACGAAGATGACCAAGTCCGAAGGTCTAGAAAGAGAAATATGTAAGAAACTAATCACCATGTATGTTTGATACGAACTCATGTGTCTTGCTTGCAGGAAGAGAAGACCACAATCTCAGTTGGCTTGCACAAATGAGTGAAATTATTTTGATGTTGTTATTAAGAGATGTTATTTTGACTCAAAGTAAGCTGACTAATTAGTTCAGATTATTATATTTTGATTATATTTTGGATTTGGAGGATTTTTATGACTTAATTTGATCTCTGTTATATTTTTATTTTTTATGACTAGCAATGTGGTCTCTGTCTATTTTATCTGATATCAGAATGTTACTTTGAGCTTCTAAGTTATGTGTAATTATGTTCTCTGTCTGTTTTGAGCAATTGACATGGTACTAATTTAAGAGAGGAATCAAGTTGATTCTCTCATTGGTACCAATTAGACACACAAAATATAACAATTCACAAAAATTGTTGGAAAAAATATGTCTTAATTCGTGAGACTGTGATTTTTTGGAGCGTTGGTTTGACAAGAATGAATGGTTGGTTGAGAATTAAATGGTGATTTGTGAGCTAAAACTTTAATATGCTCAAAACTTTTTATAGCGAGTATGCAAATTCGATTTAATAACTTTTTATACCGGACTCCTAGTGCCATCCACTATAAAAGCCTTTTAAACTGGACCCCTTGTAACGTCCGCTATAAAAAAATCATATTTTATAGCAGACCTCATGGTCATCCGCTATAAAAAGTATGTTTTTAATAGCGGATGTGCTATATATTTACCCGCTATATAATGTCATGTCGGTTTCTCTATGCACTTTAATAGTCAATTTTCTTGTAGATTCATTATTAAATGTACAAAATTAATATTCAGATTACCACTAGACATATTTTATAACAGATGTTATGCAAATTCGCTATAAAATGAGGACTATAATAAAATCTTGGGAGCTGATACAATGATACGCAATTGATACGCTCATTCATTTCGTCCTAAAATCCTCTCCATTTTTTTTATAAATTGCTCTCTCCAGTTAATTTGTAATGCATGTTAATTGTTTTGAGTTGCGATTTGTAATGCATGTTAATATATGATAGATTTTCATTTCGTATATATGCGAATTTGTAATGCATATTAATTTTTTTATAATTTGTAATGCATGTTAATATATGATAGATTTTCATTTCGTATATATGCGAATTTGTAATGCATATTAATTTATTTATAAAGCATATTAATTTTTTGGTGCATATTCATATTTTCTCAGTTGTTATGCATATTAATTTTTTCCCAGTTGTTATGCATGTTATTACAACAAGCATGCATATTAAATTGACTAACATGTATAAAAGAACAAAATTAAATTTAAGCTGCACAAAAACAAGAATAACATCCATAACACCAGAAATAACTTGCATAACAACAGAAATAACATGCATAACAACAACTAAATAAGTTTGCATGTGTTTTTCAATTAACATGAATAACAACAGAAAATTAAGTTTAAGCTACATTACATCACAAAAACTACTATAACAACTATAATAACATGCATAACAACCAAATAGGTATGCATAGTAAATTAACTAACAAGCATAACAATAGAAAAATGAAGTTTAACATGCATAACAATTAGAATAAGTAAGTATGCATAATAAATCAAATAACAAGCACAACAACTAGAATAACATGCACGACACTAGAATAACATGCATACCAACTTATAACAAAAAATAAGTATGCATAGTAAAATCAATCAACATGCATGACAACTATAATAACATGCCTGACAACCATATTTTGTATGCATAGTAAATAAACTAACATGCATGACAACTAGAATAACATGTCTGAAAATCATATTTTGTATGCTGGCATTTTCAATTAACATGCATAACCAAATTAAGTATGCATAGTAAAATCAATCAACATGCATGACAATTAGAATAACATGCCTGACAATCATATTTTGTATGCTGGCGTTTTCAATTAGCATGCATAACCAAATAAGTATGCATAGTAAATCAACTAACATGCATGACAACTAGAATAACATGCATGAAAATCATATTTTGTATGCTGGCGTTTTCAATTAAGATGCATAACAACAGCAAAAATAACATGCATAACAAATATAACATACTTTTAAGAGAAGAAGAGATCAGAACCAGGAATCAATCGGAACGATGGCGCGATGAAACAATTTCAAATAGGAAAGAAATTGGAACTATCCAATACAGTAGATGAAACGAATTAATGGAGGCGTCCAGCTGACTGAAAATGTCCATTCAGTATCAACTGCGTATCAAAAATGATATCTCCATAATATTTTCCTAAAATCTTTCTATTGTAGTTTCATTAATCGTAGTTGAGTAGTGATTCGTCTAATCCATTCAATCCAAAAAAAGTGCAATTTCATTTAATTATATATGATTGGATTTTAATAATCCTCAAATACATAACAATTATTTAATTAAATTAATTCCACTAAAAAAAAATCCTCAAGTAGGCAACACAGCCTTTACAAGAAAGAAGTGACATGTGTAATGTCCTTGGTTCGAGCATTGATTGAAAATACATCAATTTTATTCCCAAATTACTCATCTCTTTTCGTCATCTCTCTCTTATTTGAAGCTAAAATACTATAAAAATCACTAGCTAAAAGAAGTTGATCAATGTCGAACATTTAATGCTATAAGTGTCTAATTTAGATTCAACATTTATGCCAACACAAAAGTATAAGATATCGGTGCCGGAATTATTTTTTTTGTAAATTAAACTGATACTGATTACGAGAGATTCAGGTTCAATTTTTTGTAAAATTGACATTGTCGCTCAATGAGTATCAATTTTTATTTGTGTGTAAAACCGACAATAATTATTTGAGAATTAGTGAGACTTGAAAAAAAATGACTGATTATTGAATCATTTTTTTCTTCCAAATAATAAATGTTTCATTTAGGCGACGAATTATGGTGACTGATTAGTCTTTTAATAATTGGATCAAAGATTCGAAGGATGTGCATGTCATTGAGTTTCTTAATCAGATTAGGCGACGAATTATGGTGACTTTTGATAGACGGAGGATTGTCGGGAGAAAATTAGCTGGCTTGATTGTGCCAAGTGTAATTAAAGAACTCAATGCAAAGAGCAGAAATTCCGGGAGAATAAATATAAGTAGAGGTGGTGATAATTCGGCAGAAGTGAGTGGAACATATAAAGGCAATGGTTGGATGCATGTTGTTGAGTTAGATAAGTAACAGTGCACGTGTAGAGAGTGACAACTTTACAGCAAGTCATGTCTTCATGTCGTTGCATTCATTTTCTCTCGCTTAGAGGAGTCCGTATGGAGGACTATGTGCACGAGTATTTCTTAATTGAGTGGTTTAGGATGGCATATACAGGAGTGATAATACCCATGGGTGACAAATCCAAGTGGATCAATTCGATCCTGGATTAACAGTTTGTCCATCAAAGATGAAGAGACCGGCAAAAAGGCCTAAAAAGGAAATAATTTCGAGTTGTTTAGAATTGGATACAAATAAACATCAATGTAAGAGATGCAAAAAATTTGACCATCAAGCAAGAACATGCAAAGAAGGCGAAGATGACCAAGTCCGAAGGTCTAGAAAGAGAAATATGTAAGAAACTAATCACCATGTATGTTTGATACGAACTCATGTGTCTTGCTTGCAGGAAGAGAAGACCACAATCTCAGTTGGCTTGCACAAATGAGTGAAATTATTTTGATGTTGTTATTAAGAGATGTTATTTTGACTCAAAGTAAGCTGACTAATTAGTTCAGATTATTATATTTTGATTATATTTTGGATTTGGAGGATTTTTATGACTTAATTTGATCTCTGTTATATTTTTATTTTTTATGACTAGCAATGTGGTCTCTGTCTATTTTATCTGATATCAGAATGTTACTTTGAGCTTCTAAGTTATGTGTAATTATGTTCTCTGTCTGTTTTGAGCAATTGACATGGTACTAATTTAAGAAAGGAATCAAGTTGCTTCTCTCATGTAACAAACTGATGTATGAATACAAGACTTGTATGTTCAAAGCAATCTGCAATATTTTGTGTGTCTAAGTAGATATAGGCCGAAATTTTTTTAATTAACCAAAATAAATTAATAAAATACCAAAATGGCAAAATTTGGACATAAATCACGATTCTAGCCATTCCGGGATCACAGCGCCCTACGTAACTCCGGGTTCACTGTGATCCCCATAACTCCGGAATCACAGTTGCCGGAGTTATGGAGGCTGCTGTGATCCCGGAGTTATGGCGATCACAGTGAACCCGGAGTTACTTATTATTTATACACCAGCCGAGAGAGAGAGATAAAGAGAGGGGATGCTTATAATTGAAGAGAGATATTGATAATTGAAGTTAAACAAGTAATTTGAGGTATTATTTTATTTTTGCTTAAATTCTTCAATTTAGTTGATTTAATTTATAATTATTATAATTGTTATAATTGATAGTTGATTTCAGGTATTATTACAATTGTTTTTTAATTTATAAGAATTATAATTTTAGTTGAATTGTTATAATTTACTTTCATTCTTCAAAGTGAATTGCTATAATTCTTATAATTGTTATAATTCTTCAAATTTAGTTGATTACAGGTATTATTATTATTGTAAATTAATTTATAATTATTATAATTGTAGTTAATTTATGTACGTATTTCGTATTTTTTAAACTATTAGTATAATATTAATTTAGTAATTATAATAATTAAAGAGTTAGAGAAATTTTGTAGAAATTTAGATAGAGAAGTGAAGTGAAGGTTTTGCACATTTTAAATATAAGATATTATTTTATTTTAATTACATGGTAATAATTTTTTAAGTTAAAATGTGAATCAGTGTAAATTAATTTATAATTATTTTGTAGATGATTTATGTATGAATTTCGTAATTTTTGAACTATTAATATATTATTATTTTGTAATTATAATAAATCTAAGAGTTAGAGAATTTATTTAGGAATTTAGATAGAGAAGTGAAGTGAAGATTTTGCAAATTCTAAAGAGTTGCTAAGTCATTTTAGGTATTATTTTATTATAAATTAAATTGTATTAATTTATAGAGTTAAAATTTGAATTAGTGTAAATTAATTTATTATAAATTAAATTAGAATTATTTTATTATAAATTAATTTAGAATTATTTTATTATAAATTAATTTAGAATTATTTTATTTCTGAAGTATTAGTATATTATTAATTGGGAAATTTATACAGTTGGAGTGAAGAAAGATGATTCCAATTTCCGTATATATGGATGGTGAGACTCGAAATGGCCCGTATGGTATGGAATATAGTTGTGATTCAAAATTTACTTTTCCGGGAAATGAAGACACCCGGTATGAAGATGTGAAAAATATAATATACAAATGGTTGGGGATATTTGAGAGTCAATATTCGCTCAATGTTGTCGCTCGATATAACACTGCGATCCCACCTTCTTATCATTTTTGTTTAATTCCCATTCGCGATGACATAGAGTGGCGAATGATATTGCAAATGGCACAATCAGAAATGAATTGGAGATTTGTTGAATTATATGTTGATCTGGTGCCAAATCGGACAAATGAGAATCCTGATAACTTAGGTCGCACAGGTGAAAATGTTGTTAACACGGATGAAGAGCCTCCGAGAGTTAGTCAAGAGACATTACCTTATAGCCCTGGCCATACTCTTCATATCTCTCCCGCAAGACATTCACCAATTATAGATCTTAATGAGCCCATATCTAATATTCCTGAAGAAAACGAAGGCGATGACGATGAGAATATATTACCCGTAGCGGGAGAATGGGAAACAGGAGAAGATTATGGATACACCTCTGACGAAGACGATTTGGATTATAATCCTAACGATCATCCGAATCATCGGATAATTGTACAAGGAAGATCAGAAAAATATCACCCAGTACAGGAGCTTAGTGATATATCTGGTTTCAATGAAATTTACACTGAAGTACAAAACTCGTCAGACGATCCCTTGGCAGAAAATCGTGTATTTAATTCAAAAGATCAGTTACAATGGACCATTAGTGAGTATCACATCAAAGGGAATATAGAGATTAAAACAGAAAGGAGTAGCGCGACGAGGCTAGTTATGGTTTGCAAAGATCAGAGATGTTTTTGGAGGTTGTACGCTGTATGTCCTAAAGGTAATAATGTTTGGACAATAAGAACCAACCCATGCCCGCACACTTGTATCCAATCGATTACACGAGTAGATCATGCACAACTTACGGCCAAGATAATTGCTGGTGCTATTAAAAAGGAAATGAACGAAGATACAACCATGACAATTAAAAATGTCAGACATTTAGTTAAAGCAAAATTTCCCGGTGCTGATCCATCATACGCCAAGTTATGGCGAGGCAGGGAGTTAGCAATTGCGAAAATATTTGGGACTTGGGAGGGATCATATGCATTGCTTCCTCGTTATTTTAATGCCATCCAATCGACGAATCCATCAATGAAGTATGCTATCCTGACGACTCCTACCAATCAACCTGAAGTACGTTATTTCCATGCTGCGGCTTGGGCATGGGGACCGTGCATTGAGGCAGTAAAGTACATTCGTCCGGTGATAAGTATCGACGCAGGTTTCTTATCGGGTCGTTATGAGGGAAGATTACTGATGGCTTGCGGGTACGATGCAGAGAATCAATTGATACCATTGGCATTTGCATTGGTGGAGAAGGAAGACCTAGAAAATTGGGGTTGGTTCATGAATTGGTTGCGTCGAGAAGTTATCGGACCTGGTAAGATGTGTGTACTATCAGACCGCCACAAGGGAATTAAGGCTGTTTTTGAATATCCCCAATATGGATGGTCGGAGGCAAACAGCGAAGCAGTGCACCGATATTGTATGCAACACGTTGCCGAGAACTTGTACTCAAAATTTCCAGACGATAATCTAAAGAAATTATTTAAGCGTGCTGCATCGAAGAAGAAACCTCGTCGATTTAAAGAGCACATGCAATCTATAAAAGCACAATATCCAGGCGCATATGAGTATTTAAAGACGGTTGGAAAAAGACTAGAGAATGATCCAAAAGAGTCTGTGAATCCATCAAAGTGGGCACAACGGTACGACAACGGATATCGTTGGGGCATAATGACAAGTAACAGATCTGAATCTTTGAATCGAGTGTTCAAAGCTGTTCGTATGTTGCCGGTTGTGGCTATCGTGGAAGGTACTTGGTACAAGTGCGTGAGTTGGTTTGATGATCGGAGAATCGCATCTGGTGCAACCGTAAGTGATGGTTTTGTTTGGTCTCGTAGTGTTACGGAGAAACTAATTAAGAGAGGTGACAAGTCACGACCACATCGAGTAGACCCCTATCGATCAGAGCAAGGGGATTTTGAAGTTTTGCATCAAGGCGAGACCTTACCGAATGGTGAATTTGAAAATTTCAAGTATCACGTATTACTCGAAGAGGGAGTTTTTACGCGTTGCACCTGTTTGAAACCAAATCTGACCAGCATACCATGTTCGCATGTATTAGCGGTGATAAGGGTCAGACATTTAAACTTATCTCAATTTGTTTCACCTTATTACACTGCTGCAAATCTGCATGATACTTGGTCCGGAAGATTCCACCCTTTTCCAAATCAATCTGAATGGCTCGAGTATACGGGACCTACCATCATTCCCAATAGAAAATTGCTTCGTCGTGGTCGAAGAAGGCACATTCGTATTTCGATGGTAATGGATGAAATGGAAGGACGAAAAGGCAAGCGCAGAGGACGACCCCTTGGAAGACGACCAGAAGGTATTGAAATGGTTTTATATGTTTAAAATACTCATATTGAAGACGACCATCACCTTCTTACTTTTTAATATTACAGGAAGTGCTCAATCCAGCCATCAAGGGAGTCAACCTCATAATCGCCATGAGGTATTAACACAATTGGGCTTACATAGTGGAAACCAGCCCACTCGACACTCCGTAGATGTCCAACCAAATCCAAACCCTACCCAAATGCAACCCGCTCGTCGCTCAATAAGTGTTCCACCTAGAGATGTCGATGCTTCAACAAGTGCATCAAATCCTTCAACAAGTCAGCCCAATCAATCAAGGCGAACATCAATCTCTGGAAGAATTCGAAACTTCTTTCGGGCAAATCACTAGCATGGAATTTATTAAATGTGGCTCTTCATTATTTACCTATTATATCTGTATAGTTGTATGTTGTACTTATGTCATATGTATGGCTTTACCTATTAACTCGTATAAATTTCAATTTATTTATGCATTATATTTGTAGTGCAATGTCGACATTTCCGATTTTGGTATTTTATGGAGGTGAAATAATTGAAACTCAATTTGGTGCGGAGTACTCTGGTGGTAAAAAATTGGCACTCCAGGGTAAACAATCTAGTACTTTTGAAGGGATTAAAAGTACCATACATCGGGTTCTAGCATTTCACGAGTATTGCGTTGGTGAAATCCTATGTCGCGTGGAGGATGGAGAAGGGAGCAATTTGCATTTCAATTTGATTGGACTCATTGACGAAAGTTCTTGGAAAATGGCATCTCAGATGTCCGTTAATAAACGGGGAGTTGTTCATTTGTTTGTCAGAACCACTGGCCCGCCACCAAGAAATGACGCTCTCGATTTTATTTGTACAGGTTAAACATATATGAAAACAAGCAAGTTATGTGTTGCATCATTTGTGCATGATGCTTATGCATTGTGCATTGTGCATGACGCTTGACGCTTTTGCATTGTGCATTGTGCTTGACGCTTATGCATTGTGCATTGTGCAGGACGCTTTTACATTGTGCATTGTGCATTGTGCATTGTGCATGACGCATGACGCTTGACGCTTGTGCATTGTGCATTGTGCTTGACGCTTGACGCTTGTGCATTGTGCATTGTGCATTGACGCTTGACGCTTTTGCATTGTGCATTGTGCATTGACGCTTGTGCATTGTGCATTGACGCTTGACGCTTTTGCATTGTGCATTGTGCATGACACTTTTGCATTGTGCATTGTGCATGACACTTGACGCTTTTGCATTGTGCATTGTGCATGACGCTTTTGCATTGTGCATTGTGCATTGTGCATTGTGCAGGACGCATGACGCTTGACGCTTGACGCTTTTGCATTGTGCATTGTGCATTGACGCTTGATGCTTTTGCATTGTGCATTGTGCATTGACGCTTGACGCTTTTGCATTGTGCATTGTGCATGACACTTTTGCATTGTGCATTGTGCATGACGCTTGACGCTTTTGCATTGTGCATTGTGCATTGACGCTTGTGCATTGTGCATTGACGCTTGACGCTTTTGCATTGTGCATTGTGCATGACACTTTTGCATTGTGCATTGTGCATGACGCTTGACGCTTTTGCATTGTGCATTGTGCTTGACGCTTGACGTTTGACGCTTATGCATTGTGCATTGTGCATGACGCTTTTGCATTGTGCATTGTGCATTGTGCATTGTGCATGACGCATGACGCTTTTGCATTGTGCATTGTGCTTGACGCTTATGCATTGTGCATTGTGCATGACGCTTTTACATTGTGCATTGTGCATTGTGCATTGTGCATTGTGCATTGTGAATTGTGCATTGTGCATTGTGCATTGTGCATTGTGCATGACGCATGACGCTTGACGCTTGTGCATTGTGCATTGTGCTTGACGCTTGACGCTTGTGCATTGTGCATTGTGCATTGACGCTTGACGCTTTTGCATTGTGCATTGTGCATGACACTTTTGCATTGTGCATTGTGCATGACGCTTGACGCTTTTGCATTGTGCATTGTGCATTGTGCTTTGACGCTTGACGCTTTTGCATTGTGCATTGTGCATTGACGCTTGTGCATTATGCATTGACGCTTGACGCTTTTGCATTGTGCATTGTGCATGACACTTTTGCATTGTGCATTGTGCATTGTGCATTGTGCATGACGCATGACGCTTGACGCTTGACGCTTTTGCATTGTGCATTGTGCATTGACGCTTGACGCTTTTGCATTGTGCATTGTGCATTGACGCTTGTGCATTGTGCATTGACGCTTGACGCTTTTGCATTGTGCATTGTGCATGACACTTTTGCATTGTGCATTGTGCATGACGCTTGACGCTTTTGCATTGTGCATTGTGCTTGACACTTGACGCTTGACGCTTGACGATTGTGCATTGTGCATTGTGCATGACGCTTGACGCTTGACGCAAAATAACAAATCTCCAATTCAACATAACATAACATAACATAACAAATGTCCAAAATAACATAACAACATAACATAACTGAAAAAACGTTCAACATAAGATGGCATAACATCCTTTTTGAAATGATGCATTGTGCAATGATGCATAACATAACTGAAAGCAACCAACTCCCTGACTAAGGATAATTGGACGGGGTGAACTTGGATATCGGTCTATGCCTCTGACGATCCTTGTTGCGATGTCCCATAGTTGTATTCCAATTCAAGCCATCATCAGCCTCATCGTCGCCGCTCCCGGTCACCTCAGCATCTGGTGTTTGCATGTATTCCTGCAAAAAGCACATTAGAAACTGCTAAATTAGTGCATTTTTTAATAAATAGTTCAATTCAGGCCAAACCTGTGTAGGAGGGATCTCCGGGCCTGTCTGGAACTGACTAGTATGGAAGTCGTAACCTTGTGCACCATCTCCTCCCGGGTACTGACTACTGAATATGTCAAAATCATAACCATGTACATCAGATGCTCCCTGATACGGACTATTTAATCCTGAATAGTATCCCTAGGTAGAATATGCATGTTTAACATTAGCAAAAAATATTACAAATTACTGCATAATCATTAAACATTATAGAGGTACGATTCACATACCTGGGACTGATCTCCGCCCGGATGCTGACTACTAGATGCCGTGGGATCACCGTGCGGTCCTAAATATGTCCCGGCCATGCTGGAAACAATCTCGTCATAATCACCCTCATATGTTGACGCCCATGACGCCTCCTGCTCACGAAAGCCTGGAACCTCAGGCTCGTCCGAGGTGGTGATATCCTCGATTCTTTCGGGCAACCCGGCATCCCTTAGCAGTTTTTCCAGCTTATGCCCTTGACCGACATCATTCAGGCTTCCTCGACATGATAGTAATGTTCTCTTTCTGAAGCGCTTCAACCCTCTTGTCAGGGCCATTGGAATTGCCATGACTGCATCCCTAAAGGCCCTCTTGCCCTGCAAGACAAACTTTCGTAAGTAACAAAACAAGTCACATAATTTGAGTAGCTATTTGATTAGTTAAATAACATCACTAACCTGTCGTGTGGCACACTCAGAATGGGAAACATATGTAAGGCTGCTAGGTGGCTGAGACGGAGGAGGCAGTGGCTGGGTGAGATCATGGGTGGAATCACGCTCTAAATAAATCGACCTCATCCCAAATCTCTCATACCAGGGCATATACTGATGAAACCACCAATCACTGTCGTGTGGCTGCCCATCTGTGGGAACGATACACAACGGTACTCTATCTGCACTCCACTGCCCTACATAATCAGCATGACGCTCCCCCCAGTGAAGGCCGTAGTGTCCATCAGTATGATCTACCTCATCTAACTGTCGGTGAACATCCCAAGATAATGGAGGAGGGGGAGGAACTATCTGAAGTAAACCGTACTGTCTCATGACCCTATCCGGGTAGTGATGTGAGACTATCCAAAAATGAACGAGAGGGACTCTAGCCAACCAAACTCCCTGATCACGTAGTACACATGACGGCGCAAGAGGGAGGAAGGTAGTATAGGGTGTCCACTCAACTAAATATATATATTACAAAAATATACCACATTTGGTTTAACGGTCGCAATCTTGTGTTGGGCGACAGGCATCTGCAACAAGTCGGAGAGAGGCTGACAATCTGGAGGGAGAGAAGCATCACCCTCGAAGGTGCTAGACTGAGAAGTGCTGGGTCGAGAAACACTACTTCTTCGAGGTCTCGTCATTTCAACAGAACTACATTTAAATATAAAAAACAACATAGTTTAACAATTTTTTACAAGTTACATATTTATCTAAAATAACTAATTGATTATCTATAAATACTAACTACTTTATCCATATATTACAAATTTATACAAAAAATAACACTAATTTCTACAAAATTTGTAAATTTCTAAATAAATGAACTAATTTAACAATAATCTAATTTTAATATAACAAATTTATCTAAACTAACTATATTTTCCCAAATTTGATGTATTACTATATTTTTCCAAAATAAAACAACAACTTACATATTTATCTAAACTAACAAATTAATAATTTCTAAAATAATATTTTTTAACAATAATCTACATATATCTAACTTAACAATAATTTAAGCTTTAATATGACAAATTTATCTAACAATAATTTATCTAAAAATAATAACTAACTTAACAATAATTTATCTAAAAATAATAACTAACTTAACAATAATTTAAGCTTTAGTATGAAAAAATTATCTAACAAATTCTTACAAAAACCATTTATCTAACAATGATCTAAAATTTAACTAACTTAACAATTATCTAACATATATCTAACAATTTCTCTAACGATTACCTAATTTTTAACTAAGTTAACAATTATCTAACAAATTTGAACAAAAACAACACAAATTTTGTATGACTTTTTTTATTTTCCGAAAATTAAAAAAATTATTGTTACCTGTTACACAGCAAACTCTCTCAAATCCTGATCTAATGAAACTTCAAACTTCTGAAATACTTTCTCAAAGTTTTCTCAAAATTTGCCTCAAAACCTCTCAAAATTTTGCAAAATCTCTCTCAAAATCATCAAAAGAATTCGGCAGAGGGAGAAGAGCGGTTCTGTGCTTAAATCGGCACAACTTCGGAATCACGGGTGCCTGCATAACTCCGGAATCAGGGATTGCGCAGATTCCGAAGTTACAGCAGATTCTCTGATTCCGGAGTTATGCTGCTCTCCCTGATTCCGGAGTTATGTCGATTGCGCAGATTCCGAAGTTACAGCAGATTCTCTGATGCCGGGGTTATGCTGCTCTCCCTGATTCCGGAATGGCTAAAATGGTTAATTCCGTTCAAATTTTGCCATTTTGATATTTTATTAATTTATTTTGGTTAATTAAAAAAATTTCGGAGATATATGGGTGCAATCGGATCGGATATTTATTCGATTATCCGGATTCGGATTCGGATTTTGACTGATATCGGATATTCGGAGTCGGATATTTTCGGATATGGATACGGATATGGATAATTTTTTATCGAATACAGATACGGATACGGTTTCGAATTTTGAACCGGATACGGATTCAGAACTTTCGGATATTCGAATATTCGGATATCCAGTAAATATGACATTCCAAGTCCATTGTATTTATATTTCTTTTATTATAGCTAAGTAAATTAATTATTTAATTGTTTCAATTATTTATAATATTAGAAAAATAAATTATAAAGACAACATTTTAATTATTTCATTAAATTTATTTTATAATATAATTTAAAATAATTTTATTATTGAATAATGATATATTAACGATTTTTTCATAATGTACTCATTCCATTTAATTATCCGAAAAATATCCGTATTTGCATCTGTATCTGTTTATTATCCGATTCGTATCCGTATCCGTTTATCATCCGATCCGTATCCGTATTCGAAACTATCCAAATCTGTATCCGTATCCGAAAAATAATAGCGGATACGGATATGGTAACGCTATTATCCGTCTGTATCTGATCCGTTTGCACCCCTAAATAGATATAGGGCTTGTATGTTCAAACCTTCATTACAGAATAGATAAATTCTGCTATATATGAATTAAAATTAATTTAATTGTATCATTAATTATTTAAACTATATGGATCAGTTTTTTTAATTTTTGTCCATATATAACATACTCACACACTCTACAAAATAATCTCAAAACTAGGGTTTTAAAAACGGACCGGGTCGGGTACCCGTGGATCCGACCCGCCCGGATCCACGGATCCACAGGTACGACGGGTCCACGGGTCCAATGGGGGCGGGT
Organism: Eleocharis quinqueflora; assembly: GCA_964058865.1. Classification (NCBI taxonomy): domain Eukaryota; kingdom Viridiplantae; phylum Streptophyta; class Magnoliopsida; order Poales; family Cyperaceae; genus Eleocharis; species Eleocharis quinqueflora. The sequence continues at coordinate 57,599 of CAXKVX010001335.1, forward strand.
CTCCACGGGTCCGAACCCAAAACCCCCCAACCCGACCCGTGATAAACCCGGGCGGGTCGGGTTCGGATCCGTCCATTTTTTCAATTTTTTTTAATTTTTCAAATTTTTTCGATTTTTTGAATTAAAAAAATTATGCACATTATTTTAATATATATTTTTCGAATTTTTCTGAATTTTTTTATTTTTTTGAATTTTTTTGAATTTCTGCACGGGTCCACGGGTCGGGCACAGGTATATACGGGTCTGGGGGATTTGGGGCCAACCCGACTCGTGCTAGATCCGTGGATCTGGAATCCACGGGTCGGGTCGGATCTGGGCACGAGCACGGACGGATCCACGGGCGGGTAGACCCGCCCGGGTTATTTTAGAACTCTACTCAAAACAAATTAGTACTAAACATTAAAAAAAACAAAAAACAAAAGAGTGTTACAAAATAAATTTGTTATAATATTTTAATCGACTTCTATTTTTTCTTTTCACGGCTAAATTTTCTACACCAGGGTTATAATAAAGGTTGCAAATGAGGGAATGCAAAAAAAAAAATCATATCTTTCTACACCGGATGGTTGATAAATAAATAGTGTAGATGTCAAGCGCTTTACACTGATATTTTATGTACCGAATTTACTAAATAAATTATGTGAATGTCATTGCTTTATACATCGGTTATTACAAAAGCCGATGGAAAATTAATTCGGATGGTGGAACCGACGCTTCCACACTTGATTTTAATATAACCGGCATAATGGGAGTTGCAGAAGATCGTTGTTGTTGCAGTGTGTTTAGCATAAAATTGAGCTATTTTGGTTGCTTTATTAATTTAATATAAATAAACCATTTTATTGTTTGCATATATAACCTGTATATACGATTCCATCTCAATTATAAGCCACACACCACTTCTTTCAAACAAAAATCCAAGAAAACAAAAGTTCCTCAGACAAAAGAGGAAATCTCAAATCTGTGATTCAGAGAATATAGTCTTTCAATTATTTCGTGCATTAAATGCAATTAATAAATTGCCAATGGCAGAGGCTACATTACAACCAGCCTGAATACTCTTCTGCCATAACACCTGTACAAAAACAAATATTGATTAGAATCCAATAATTAAAAATGGACAGGTTGGGAAAGGATAAAAAAATTTCAAGTTGGGATATGTCTTTACTGTCAAACCCGGACCCAGACTTGATGGCTACTCGCTTGTATGTATGTACGTATGTGATTGTGTCTCATATCATATGCCCATGCCGCTGCATCTGCCTCTCTTTCCCATAACTAATAATCCATTCTCGCCCATGATGTTAATCCCTTGCTTTGGCTCACACAGGTAGAGTATTTACAACTAGCGGGTCGGGTACCCGTGGGTCCAAACCGGGCGGATTCACGGGTACGGCGGGGCGGGTTATCACGGGTCCGGTAGGGTAAGAGGCAATCCAATCCGTGGTAAACCCGGACGGGCACGGGTTTGGGCGGATCAGGTCACGGGTCGGGACGGAGTGAGTCAGGTTCCCGCCGTTTTTTGTAATCAATTTTTCTGCCATATTTTTTATTTTATTTTTTGAATTTTTTCGATTTTTTTATTTTTTTTTAATTTTTTTGAGATGGAAATGACACAAAATGACTTGGAATAGATACAAAGTTATTTTATTTCCGGTGAAATGACACAAAGGTGTTTTATTCCCGGGTATTCCGCGAGTTTGTCACGGGTAACATGGGTTCGGGCGGGTTGTCACGAGTTTATCACGGGTATGGCACGAGTTGCCACGGGTTTACCACGAGACGGAGTGGGTCGGGTCACGGGTTTGACGGGTCACGAGTTAGGACGGATTTCAGGGAAAATGGGCCTCCCCGCACCGCCGTAGATCCACGGATTTTTTTTCCATGGATCGGGACAGGCTTGCACCTCGGGTCGGGTCGGTCACGGATCGGACCACGGACGAGTCGACCCGTCCAGATTTTTTTAGAACTCTACACACAGGTAACTAAAAATTTAACATAACAGGACAAAACGAAATTTAAATTTGTGTAATACATTGACAATACTAATGGAAATGAAATTAAGTCCTAATTATTAGTTACATATCTTATTAACATAATCTTCTTGTTAAAATATAATTGGCGAACTTTTCCAAGCATTTTGCCTCCGGCTCATTGACTAATAAGAACACATTTTTTAGTCTTTAAATACCAATATATTCTGTTAAATTTATATTTGGCTGCCACTTTGACAGTTTGACACTTGCGGATGGCATTGAACATTGTCTATTTTCTTCTTTATTTTATGATTATTTTCATAATTTTTTTTATTATTTTAGTATTTATTATTTTAAAATATCTTTTTCAAAAATTAAAAACGAATATTTTTGCGTAGAGAAATACGATTCATTATCATCTCTTGTTAAACCATCAATTTTCGAACATGCTCTAATTGATGGGCAAAAGTTATCAAGTGTGTCTAAATACAATGTATTTACCATAAATGTTATCTAGTTCTCCAATTTCGAGTCATATTGTCTTTTTTTTTGAGATAAAAATCAGACTCAAGCTATTCAAATTTAAATGACCTTAAGTCTCTTCATTCGAGTTTCGAATTCAAGACCTCTCACACAGAAGTCGTTGCTCTTAGCCACTAGACTAAGAGCTGGTTCTTGAGTCATATTGTCTTGATAACATTATTATTTAATGCAGGAAACTTTGGAATGTATATAAATCATTTCAAATTGTGGCCAAGTATATGAATACTGCTCTTTACTAATTTTTTTTTGGATTCATTGCCCGTAGACTTACAACACACACTCACAAACAAATCAGAAAATAAATTTGAAATCCCTCCTAAAAGTAGCCTCTAGTGAGACTTGAACTCCATACCTCCACCATAGAGGTTTGTGCCTCACCACTACATTAGGTAGGATTTGTCTGCTAATTTTTTTTTTAATACCTTTCCTAGCTTTCACCTGATGATAGTAATATGTGGCGTTGACATGGAGGATGACTGGTATCTACGAAGCTTTTATCTTTGAAACTGAGGCAAGACATATCTAACGTGTGTAACAATTACGAAATAGAGTAGTTTTGTTGATCGTTTTGTTTAATGAACACTACTACAGAAAGGGATTTTAAAACCGACCATTTTAAACGGATATAGATTTAAAACGAAATTTAACTGAACTTCGGTTTAAAAGAATAAAAAAGAATAAAATTGGACCTTTTAAATCGGACTGTCACGGGAGGCCGCTTTTAAAAGTGGTATTTAAAAGCGGAGCTGCCTACAATCCGATTTAATACCCTTTTAAACCGGATGGCTGGCAGGAGTTCGATTTAAAAGGTTATGTTTTTAAAAGCGGACGCTTTGATTTAGGGGTGTAAATGGGCTAGGTTGGTCGGGTTTCGTATAGATTTTTAACTCGTTAGATGTCATTCGAGTTGTAGTGTTTTTAACCCGTAACCAACCAATCAAAAATAAAAACCATCTAATTCATATTTTGTTTAGGCGGTCGGGTTTTGCGGGTTTCACAAACTTCAATATTTCACACAATTTTTTAATGATACAAAAGTAAAAGTAACAATTGAAAATAATTTAAATAACACATTGATGTCAATTCGTACTAAAAATTAAAATTAATAAGTTTGACAAAAAAAAATATACATGTAAGTTTGTGATGAAAATCGAATAAAAAACTTTATTACTTGCAGTATAATTGTCTAATTAAATATAAAAAATCGGATCGAATTTCACTCATATTTTATTCTACAATCCGTACTCACATATTTCGTAGATGTTTTATCAGGATCAATTAAACTATCTGTACGGTAAGTCTACAACTGGAAAAAAAAAGATTATGATATTTGTTTGAAGTTGTTCCTTCTCTACCATACAAGCCGCTAACTTCTTCCCATACTAAAATCATAAAATTACAAGAAAGACAATTAATACTTCTAGCGACAAGTAATAAATTTTATCAAGAACCGTCATAATAAATATTTTTATGACAAATTTAATTGACAGTGAATACATGTTAATGCCTTTGTAGAAAATAGATTTTTTTCTTGGGATAATTTTGTTTGTGTCTTTTAAAATTGGAATTTTTTAAATATAATTAATAATAGATTTTTTTTCTTATTTGTCACTCAAACTCGCTGCTACTTTCTTTTTTGCCACATATTTTCTTATTTTCTCTATAATTTTCTAGCTTCTTTTTTCGCTAATGGTTTCTTTAGGCCGGGAACTAATATGGAACAAGAAAAGAATACAAGAAAATAATTAAGGAAATATTTGAAACTTAATTTTATGAATTAATTAGATGATACAATAATTCAAGCACAAAAGGAAATATTTAATTGATTACGCAATATTGATTGTTAAGAAATGAAAATCATTAAGAAAGTCACGTTCAAAAGTAAAAAAAAATAAAATTTGAGAGCTTTTGTTGTCCCTGTAAATAAATTGTTTCCCTAGCTTAGACGTGGCCTTTTGGAAATGTAATTTAACTTAGATTTTAAATCAAATCTTTCGATATTCTTTCGGAAAATGTCAGTAATATACTTTGGGGTGAAGTTACGGTGCTTGCGCACAAGCACCATCGTCCGATGAGCATCGAGATTTATGCGCATCAATCTCGATGTGCATCGGACGGTGATGCTTGCGCAAGCACGTGCATGCGCAAGCATCATAGTTTTGCTCTATACTTTGACTTGCGTTAAATTTTATCTAGTATTATAAATTTCGATCATGTGACCTCTCACACAAAGAAGGTTATTGTTAGCGAGTAGACTTCGAAAGATATATTTGTACTACATAAAAGTCTTAACTTATAATTTTTTTATGAAATTCAGAAAAAAATAATAATTGAAGAACATGTGTATACTAGTCATTAAAATGTGGAGATTAATATCTATGTACAAACAAGGATGCATAAAACATGAGATTTAAGAATTAACATCTTTCCAATTTTGTACAAGTGGTTGATATGTTTACCACTTGACAGATCCGGCGAGATATTTTTGTAAGAAAATTTTATTCTGTAAAAAAAAAATATGATTGTTTTTATCTTACGCAGAAAAAAACAAGGCATGTAAAACAGTAAAAGGCTGCTTTTTGTTTTTTTAGCAAAGAATCTGCTTAATTAAGAGCTCTCATTGGTTGATAGATGGGATCCCAATCACAGCCATTTTTGTTTCTCAGACTTTATACTGACATTAACAAAAGGTCCCCTTCGCAAGTTGATGATGAAGCCCATGATGCCACAAATGACCCCAGTTAGATTTGATTTATACTAGATGTCGCGCTCGTCTTCCGCGTGAAAAACTACAAAAAAAATAATGACAGACAAAAAAATTTGGAAAAAAATCAAAATATATTTAAAAAAAATTGCTACAGAAAAAAATGCAAAAAATGCGACAGTGAAAATACTATTCGTAGTCATTGTAACTAAGTATGTTCAACCTTTATATAGACTAGAAAACGCCGCGTCTTGATTTTTTATTTTATTTTGTTGTTGTATTAAATAGATGAATACATACATCGTATAAATTTCACTCAAATTATAATTATATGATAAATTTTTATCATATAACTTTTTTGAGTTATGTAAGAAGGAAAAGTGATATCACGTGATATGCTATTAATGGGAGTGTTTGGTATCACCTATAAATATTTATCATATGAAATAACTTTCTTCCATGAATTTGATGGAATAATTTTGTGTGGATTGTAATTTTTTATTAATTTGAACCGTTCAATTTATACTCGTTTATATTATGAGACTAAAGACCACTATTATAATAATAAATATAATGTTTATAGATATTTATCTAAGTAACTTTTTATGGAGCATGGCTAAAATAATATGTATAGTACACCACATTTCGTACTATGCATATATATATAGCTCAATAAATTGAGATTTAAGTTGCTCAATAAATTCTTCATATGAAAATATTCTAGAAAATCAAATTTCGTGATTCTTAGAGCTTTCTTGCTATTTTTTTAAATATTTTTTAAAAACAGTCCAGATTTAATACTACAAAAGTGTCATTTCTGAGCTGTTTTTAAAAAATATTTAAAAAATAGCAAGAAAACTCTAAAAATTACAAAATTTTATATCCTACAATATTTTGATATGAAGAATTTATTGAGAAACTTAAATATCAATTTAATGATCAAATTAAATATAAATGAACGCATAGTACGAAATGGGGTGTACTATGCATATTATTTTAGCCATGCTCTTTTTTATGATACAAATGTGTTGTAAGTGCTGAAAAAATTATAAAGTATGTGCATTAATTATAAAGGAAAAAAAATACATCACATTTAATCGGACGACAGTGAATCACGCGAAGATTTTAATCGGACGACGGTGATGTGCTGGGATGAGCTGTGAAGACAGATGGGATGAGATGTGAACGAAGGCACGTAGTGATGCTGTCACTACTTGCAAATTAGGCAGCATATTAGAGTAAAGGAAAAAATGACTCTCTACACAAAGACTACATTGTTGTACACAGAAATAACGATCGAACGACAAAATTTGTTGACTTTTAAATTAACGGCTGTGGATTGCGTGTCCACTGAAAGCAGTCGGACACGCATGGGATATTATCGTTTTGCGATGCGATATAAGATTTGCCTCTTGCAAATCACTATCCTGGAAATTCGACCTCATCTTACCTAGAACTTCTTTTAGCTTTCTTTTTTTCATTTAAGAATGTCACTATTTTACTAACCAACAAAAAAGAAAGATTTTCTCTTGTGTGAAAATATATCAAAATCTTTATTTTCTCTCTTGTTTCATCTACCACATGTGATATATGAAGTTTGCTTTTTGTGGAGTCTCACTGTCATAAATAATATATATCAAATATCGCCAATACGCATTTTGACTTGGTCGACACACTTTAGCATTTGGTGTCACATTTTCTTCAGTAAATTTATCTTTTAAGTCGATTTATTAAATAAAAAATTTACATAATTAACTATTTAATATGCATAGTTAATCATCTAATATACATAAAATATTTTAGTATTTTAACAAAACTATATATTCATATTATATTAATTGGTATCAAATAGCCAATACGTTTAAACATATTATTTTTCGATTTAGAACATTTATTTCGAATGCATGTCTTTCAATTGTTTGACATAGTAAACAACATTAAGAATCATGCCGAAATATGTCGATTGAAACGTGTCATGCCATAATGTATTGTAGAACTCATTCGGTTTTAACATGTACAATTATTTTTTAGTACAAAATAACATGCAACCAAACTCGATTGACATGTATAACAACGCGTTTAACATACATAACGACACATTTTATTACACATATCGATTGTGTATCAATGAAGTATCGCCGGAATATTTTTCTAATTTAATTTCTGTCCTACAACAGATGCTGTTTGCGCAATTATTGACTTGTCTAGCTTTTCTCGAATTAGCTTTTATATCTGTCAATCTCAATTCCGAATCTAGTAATGCAAAGTGTAAAGGTTATGCTATTACAAATCTGTTAGCTTTCTTTACTTGGTTACTGGTAAATCTCCATTTAGTTGCAAACAGCCAAACACTGTATATACCGGAAGAAACTATCGAGGTGGTCCCTGAACCTCTTGATGTCCGTAATTAAAGAATTTTATTTGGACAAAATAGCAATTTTCCCTCCTGGGATTAAAAATTGAAGGGTAAATTAAATTAAATTAAAATATCCGTCTTGAAAAGTATTGTTTTGTCGTTTGCACATTTTCTTTTTCTATATCCGCCCCTGTTTCGCTACTCCTGATTTCAGGATAGCCGAGGCGAATTTAAGATTTTCGTCAGGGAGAACATTTATAATTTTTTTCAGGAGACAAAATAATACAGATTTTCAAATATACATGGTTATTTCGAAAAAAATTGACAAATTGCACAAATACACTAGATTATTTTGCAAATTTTTTTTCCAGGAGAGAGCACTTGCCCTCCTGGCAACACCTGCATCCGCCCCTGAGGATAGCCATTATCATTTGTTATTGGCGAAAAATCAGCTCTTGATCTAGTAGTTAGAAATTTTGTATTTTCAAAAAAATATCTCAGGTTTGAAATTTAATTCCAAAAATTTTAAGTTAAAATTTGAATCAAATTTTATGTAAAGCTCAACTTTTTCTAAAAAATAAATCATTTGTTACCAGAGCCGCAATTTGTATACTAATTGGTTCATATTCACATTGATTATAAAATGTTTAGGTAAAACAATGATCCAGACTGTTTATATTTTAACTAGATAATCAGCACTGAATAAACTTTTGATTTTCTGAATTGTATGTATTCAACCTTCTGGCACCAAATTCAGTGTTTTGATATCCCGCAACATAAAATGCGCTCAAAATCGTGACTAAATGTGAATGATAAAATCAAGTAGGTGCCATGGATCAATCTGTTACTTCGATTTCGCTATTCTAAAATGGTACGGTACCATGTCCGAATTTGAATATGTCAACACGAACTGACAAATAAATACATATATTAAAAGATATGTCACACGACTTCAAGTTGATATACTACACGATGGCATGCTCTGGTCAATAGATTGATTACCAACCTTACTAAAATGCCTATCTTTTCCATCCCTTTTTTCTCTACCTAATTAAGTCGGCAATAATAATAGTTTTAAAAGGATATATCACAGAATAAAGTTTTGCTTCATAGGAAGACCTACAATTAATGAGCAACAAAATTGAACTTTTTCCTGAATTTAGTATGTTTTAACAAAAAAAGTTATAATTTTAAATCGACTCTGTTTTTTCTTTTTTGGGAAAAGACTCTGTTTTATTTTTATATGCATAAAAAGAGGTAATATATTGAATTGGTCGGGGTAATTGAAAGTTCGTTGAGGGTGCATGACCTATAAAAAAAAGTGACACAATTTATGACAATGAAAATAATATCTCTAGCAGATTTATGGTTTAATGGTAAAAGCTCTACTTCTAGAACTAAACTGCGCGCATTTGATTTTTTCACAAGTTATTGATCTTTTAACATAGATCATAGAAGGTATTATCGGTATTGTATCAAAAGAAATGTTACGCCATGATTGAAGACGAGAAGATCTCCATTCTTGGCAGCACAATTAATAAAAGTGGCTAAGAAAATGGCCATGTATGAATTATGGATGTCTGATGTAAATCTAAAGTAGGGTCTAATTTGTAAAACTTTTATTACTTCTTGTTGATGTTGTCACCTTTAGTTAAAACTCAAGAGACGTGTTATGATGATATTTTGATAGGATAATGTTTCGTAGATATCACATTTGATATCAACTATTGATATCGATTTTATTATGCACATTTAGTTGAGTTATAATGCATATTATTTGAGTTATTATGCATGTTATATCATAACTATTTCAGACAAAAAATAACATGTATAACTATTTCATTACAGAAAATAACATGCATAATAACTCAAATAATATGCACGATAATTCAACTAAAGGTGCATAATAAAATCGACAATATATATAACTATTTCATTACAAAAAATAACATGCATAATAACTCAAATAATGTGCATGATAACTCAACTAAAGATGCATAATAAAATTAATATCAATAGTTGATAACAAATATGATACTAATTATCTAAACTATAGCAAGTAATTGATTATATATATAGTAAGTATATATATATATATATATATATATATATGCAATTTAGTTTTTATGGTATTGGGATGTGGTACTGGTCACTGTCAGAGGCGATTTTTTGTTTTTTGCAACCCTCATAAAAGTACAAATTTTTTTCACTTGATCATAATAGATGGAATTTAACAAAATGGCGGAACCGAAAAAGAAAAAGAAAAATGAAAGACATGACCTTGAAAGTGGCGGAATCGAAAAATTGATATAAGGGTGGTTTAATAGAGACAATTATATAATTTAATTATAGTGAGGAGTGCTAACTAATATTGCTAATTAAAAAATTAAATTGATGAAGGTGGCTTAGCCCCTGTCATTTCTCACTCTTTACATTCGCCACTGCGTTCAATGAAATTTAGCTATTTTAATATTTCCAAAATAATTCTTCTTTTTCCAAAGAACTTAAATTCTGTTGGAGTATGGTATGTAAAGGCCGGTAATATAAATAATAGTGAAAATAATTATATGTTGCAAGTGTCTATTACTCTATTACCAAGCAAACGAAAACTCACATAATAAATTTAAAACAAGTGGTCACTTGTGAACTTTAAAACGTGATATATTTTTCCTTAAAATAATAATTCTCTATAGGCTTAATGGCTTATACTACTGTTTAGGACTGTCAATATCTTTTCGTTTCGAACGTTTTCGTTCCGTTCCGTCTAAAATGAAACGGAAATGAAATGGTTTTTTTGTTCGTTTCAAAGAACGGAACGGAAACGGAAGTGAAATCCGTTTCGTTTCAATGCAAATTCCGCGAAAATAAACGTTCCGTTCGAAACGGAACGAAAACGAAAGAATTTTTTGTGTTCCGTGAGTGAAACAGAACGAAAACGAAACACCTCAGTTAAGTTCAGTTTTTAACGGTTGACACCCCTGCTACTGTTGTGAACTTTTCTGCACGAGACTTGGAGTTGAGATGAAGCCCCAGCCTCTTAAAAAAGAAAAAATGAAAAATGAATTTAAAAATATAACCCAGCCACAAATTAAGGCCAAAAAGCCTCTCTTCAATCTCGTATAAATACACCTCGCCATTTCTCTTCCTTCCCCTTGTATCCATCTTTTGTAATGTTTTACCAAAACCAAAAAGTAATATCAACCAAACAAAAAGAAAAGGAAAAGGAAAAGGAAAAGGTAAAAGAAGCTCCAGAGATGAAGGTGCAGTGTGATGGATGTGGCATCGAGGCCGCCTCGGTCTTCTGTTGCGCCGACGAGGCGGCACTCTGTGATAACTGTGACCGTCGGGTTCACCGGGCTAACAAACTCGCAAGCAAGCACCGCCGACTCTCGCTCCTCCATCCTTCCTCTCTCTCCTCATCTTCCTCAGCTCAGCCACCTCCTCTCTGTGACATATGCCAGGTTTGTAACTTGTGAGGTTTTAATTCCACACAAGCATGTATTGTTACTTGCATTTGCAATACAATTAATCAGTTGAACAGTATATCTAACATAGGTTGCCAATTTTATTTTGAACAGGAGAAGCGAGGATTCCTGTTCTGTAAAGAAGACAGAGCCATCCTTTGCCGAGATTGTGACGTGCCAATACACACGTCGAGCGATTTAACTAAGAAGCACACTCGATTTCTGCTGACCGGTGTGAGGCTTTCTTCGGCACCGATCACCGGTTGCTCAGCTACTTCGGAAATCATAGACCAGGAAGTGGAGAAACAAACTATCACAGAAAGCAATAGCTCTAGTAGCAAGGCAATTAGTCAAGAGGAGGTTCAGAGTTACAATGAAACTGCCACGAGCAATGACGGTAGCAGCATATCTAATTATTTGATTAATACGTTGCCCGGGTGGCACGTCGAAGAGTTTTTGAGCAGTGATGGGACGACCGGTGGCTTACCCGTCAATGCGCCTTTCACATCTATTTCCTCCAATGGATTTTATCAGGTTAGTGATTGAGAACAAACCAAGAAGAAAACCAAGTCAATAATTGAATTGGTTACTTCTATGTAACTTTCATATCCAAACTAACTTCCATATTCAGTGCATTATTTGACAGTATGTGTTTTTGTGCACAGGGAGAAATTAACCCAAAGGAAATGTCAGAAGTGTACCTAGTTTCGGCTAATCAAGAACAAAATTTCTACAATAGATACACAGCACTAGAGAGATGGGTGCCCCAAATTCAAACTGAATTTGGCACAAACACAGGACAAATGCCCTCTTCTTATCACTAGTGAAAAAGGGGATCTGATCTCTATGAAAAATTTGAGCCTACCAATATTTCTACAGCTGTTTGTAACTTAGTTATTTCATTCAGTTTGTTCGGTTACAACTTTTTGAAGTACAAAAGTTGGAGCTTTCTAGGCACATGTGAGCTCACTGTTGTTGTTGTAACCCTTTTTTGCGCTTCCCACCACGGATATCTCCATCTCCATGGAAACGAGATCTTCCATCCCGCACCAAAAATATTGTGGTGCTGAGTAATCAATTTCATTTTTTGATTTGCATTGAAATTCGTGCAAATTAAATTTTATAATATCACTCTCTAAATCAAATCTGAACTGTCATCTGTACTGCACGGTACAAATCTGAACTGTTACTGCACGGTAGAAGAACAGCTTTCTATCTCCATGTGGTACGATTAGGAAGCGTTTTGGAAAATCACCCTTTTTTGTGTGTGGCAGTCTTTTATTATTTTTTTATTAACGCCCGTACCGAATCAAGAGGGTCTTAATTCGTACCGAATCAAAAGGTTGAATTATTTTTTTTTTGTATTTTTTTGGCTACTTCCGGGGTTCAATAAAAGGAATTGTGCTGCGCTCGCTGTTCTCATTTTGTTTCCATTTGAACACAATACAATAATCTAAACACTTGTTATAAATTAATATAATTTGGTAGTTGTGATAAATATCGTTGGTGACTATATTTGTAGAAGTTAATATAAAAATACTTGATTCAAATAATTTAAACATATTTTATTTAGTTAGCAAACCATATGTGTGATGAATATTGTTAGTGAAAACACTTCTACAACTTAATATAAGCACATGTTTCAAATAATCTAAACACCTATTTTATTTACTTAGCACACAATATATGTGATGAATATTATCAATGATAGCATTTGTACAATTTAATCTAAATACTTGTTTAAATAATACAAACATCTATTTTATTTTATTTACACATGAGATATGTGATTTATAATATCATTTTCACTGTTAGACATGTTATAAGAAATCTAAAATTTTATGTTGAACAAGAATAATTTATAATAAGAAATCTAAAGCTTTTGTTATCAAACAGTAATTTGTTGTTCACACAGAAAATAATTTTGAATAAAAAAATATTGAAATACTTATTGTCCACACAGAACATTATATAGCAATATAGCATTATAATTTATTTGTATATGTCTTGGGCAGGTGGCACAAATTAAGTTGACAATTTTTTTCTGAAACACAATGGAACAAAATTTAAATAGACAGGTACAACAGAAAATTGAAGAAAATCAAGTTCAACCTGGAGATGGCACTCAAAGCTCTGAAGATGCAGATTTGCTTGATTAATAAAAAAGAGGGGTTTTAAGTGAATAAGGGAAGTAATGAGTCTGTTTTTTCTGAGAAAAGTGAATGGAGTATATATTTAATTTCTTAAGTAGAATGGTAGAATTTAATCTTTCAAATAAGTATAGATTTTAGTTTTGAAATTCTGCAAATTAGGTAGTTTTTCAACTTTTGCCAAGCTTTTATTTCCCGAAATTTTTTTTATTAACCAAAATAAATTAAAAAAATACGAAAATGACAAAAATCGGATCAAAATCACCAAACTAGCCATTCCGGAGTCTGTGATTCCGGAGTTATTCCGGAATTTCTGGCTCCGGAATAACTCCGGAATCACAGTCTCCGAAATAATTTATTTGTTGCACTGAGTTGCGGAGAGAGGGAGAGGTTGGTTTCGATTATTTTAATAATAAAAATATTAATATTTTATTTGATGAGTTGGGTTGTATTTATGTAAGTTTTTGTAACGAATTCGACTGCACTTATCGAGATTATAATTAATTTTTTTTTAACGTCGCAAATCATTGAGCTGTAGATATCCGAGTCTACTTCCACCACGTTGAGTCCGATTTGCGATCGGAGAAACGTGCATCTCAAATTTCGCTCCATCTTGAACATATATCTTAATTAGTCTTTTTTATAATGATTTTGCGTCGGATTCAATTTTGGATTGCTCATTTCTCCGATCGCAAAACAGACTCGACGTGATGAAAGTAGACTCGAATATCTACAGCTTGATGTCTTGCGACGATAAAAAAAATACTAATTATGATGCCGACGAGCTGAGCTGAAGTTGTTACAAAAAATATTAAGTATGATTAGCATTTTTTTTCTACAAACTTCGACTACTCTCTCTGGGATCATAATTAATTCTTTTTTATGATCGCAGACCATCGAATTGTAGATATTCGAGTCTACTTCCACCACGTTGAGTCTGATTTGCGATCGGAGAAACGCGCATCTAAAATTTGGCTCCACTATCAACTTATATCTTAATTTGTAACTTTTTATCATGTGTTTGTGTCAGAATCAATTTTGAATCGCTCGTTTCTCCGGAACTTACACCTAGCCAACATTAGCCTAATACTAAGATGGCATTTCAAATGGGCAACTGCCACGACACCATTGGAGCATGAAAGCAGGAAAGTACCTCCCTGGAAAAACATCAACGCTACTGCATTCTGGAGCAACATCAAAAAGATTTCGCCCCACTACCTGGCATGTACGAAGCAAACACAAGGAACCACAATGTGGATAAGAACGTCTAGTGGTATATACTCGAGTAGATCGGCTTACAAATTTCTAATCAATGGATCAATCATCTCCTCAGAAATTACAGGAGTTGAATAATTTATTGAGCAACTTAAATCTCAATTTATTGACATATATATATATGCATAGTACGAAATGGAGTGTACTATGCATATTATTTTAGCCATGCTCTATTAGTATTTAAAAATATAATATATTCATCGAAAAGAATAATATAATCACTAGAAAAAATAACATAGACGCCTGAAAGGAGAACAAACAAAAATATAAACACCTAAAATTTTAATATAAGCACACAAAAATGTAATCCAAAAATATAATATAATCACCATAAAACTAATATAAACAAAAAAAAATAATATAAACACCTGAAATAGTAATATAAATACCTACAATTGTAATATAAATATCAGAAAATGTAATATAAGAAAAAAATGTTATATAAGAACTTAAAATTATAATATAATTATCAGAAAAATTAATTTAAATACCTGTAATTTTAATATAAAACCCTACAATAGGTAATATAAACATAAAAAAATGTTATATATATGGTGGAAACATTCTTTACAACATATTTGTAGGATAGAAGCGTTCAAAAGAATAATTATGGTCCAATTTTCTATTTTTGTCCGCTGCTGACTCTTTGACTTTTCTTTTTGAAAAAATTAGTTAGGCAAATTAGAGTGGTGATTGAAAGTTGGGAAATGCTAGTCTCTCCCTATGTGAAAATGGAGATGCACAAAAAAAAATAACAACAAAAAGTAAAAAAAAAATAATAGCCACAACAACAATAATAATAATTTGCATTAAGAAAAGTCATAAATAACTATTCGAGTCCTGAAAGCCAAAGGGTACCCTCACCAGTGGCTGCTCTGGATAGAAAATTTAGCCTTGCCATGTAACTCTCGAGTCATCGTCAATTCTGTAGCTGGGAAAAGAATACAACTCAGAAGGGGAGTGCGTCAGGATGATCCACTTGCACCCATCCTATTTGTTTTAGCTGCAGACTTCGTACCGACTTGGCTACAAAAACTCTATGGCCAAAACCTCATATAGTCAGTTACCCAAACACACCAAGTTTGTCTGACATACGCATATGATACGCTGCTAATCCTAAGGCCATTCAACCAGCAATTCAGATTAGTAAAACTCGTCCTGGACGTATTCACTAGCTTATCTGGCATGGAAATAAACCTTCAAAAAACTGAAGTCCTACTCACAGCGGTAACACTAACTCAGACAGAATCACTAGCCAACATCCTACCGTGCAAGGCATCGTCCTTCCCAATCAGATACCTCGGATTGCCACTCAAGGACAAAATTATTGTCAAAATCGGACTACATAGCACTCATTGAAAAAGTCAAGCAAAAACTATCGGGTTGGAAGGCATCTCTACTATCGGCAGGGGGAAGACTGACTCTGTGTAACGCAGTCCTATCGGCAATTCCTACATACTACATGATGGTATTTCTATTGCCAAAGTATGTAATCGCGAAAATTGATAAAGTAAGGCGACGATTCATCTGGCATGGGCACAAGAGCACAGACATCTGTCGCAAAGGCATAAACATGGTTGCCTGGACTACACTACTCAAACCCAAATCACATGGAGGCCTGGGAGTCCGGAACTTACACCTAGCCAACATTAGCCTAATACTAAGATGGCATTTCAAATGGGCAACTGCCACGACACCATTGGAGCATGAAAGCAGGAAAGTACCTCCCTGGAAAAACATCAACGCTACTGCATTCTGGAGCAACATCAAAAAGATTTCGCCCCACTACCTAGCATGTACGAAGCAAACACAAGGAACCACAATGTGGATAAGAACGTCTAGTGGTATATACTCGAGTAGATCGGCTTACAAATTTCTAATCAATGGATCAATCATCTCCTCAGAAATTACAGGAGTTTGGAACATACCAGCGCCCCCCCCCCCCCCCCCGAGTCCAAATATTTGCATGGCTCCTGCTACAAAACAGACTTACTACGACAAACAATCTGGTAAAGAGAGGCTGGATCTTACCAAATATATGCTACATGTGCCAGGCAGATAGCGAAACAGCCCAGCACATGTTCAATAAATGTTCCTATGCGCAACTGCTAAGAGCAGAGATCTCATGGTCATGGCCAGGGAGTCAGCTGGCCAATCTATACTGCAGTAGCAGCTCTAGCGAACTCTTGATGCGGTGGCCGACCACTCTCTGGGCAAAACTAGAAATAACAACAACCTTCGTAATATGGCATTAGCGCTGTAGACGTCTATTCAGCAAGAAAACGCAAACTGGTTTAATGATACTGAACACTGACACCACTAATCAAAGCTTGCGGAAAAAAAAGGACTCCTCCCGCAAGCTTCGGTCTTCTTTTTTGTATTTTTCTTTACATGAATGTGATAATTAGCGCCTAGTGTTCAGTGACTAGTGTATATAACTACTTGTAACACCTGTAATAATCATCTTATCAATGAAATTAGGGGGAATATACCCCTTACTTTTCTCTCAAAAAAAATAACTATTCAAGGGAGTAAGCTTAATTTCTCTTTAATTCCCGATGAGATTGCTTTTCCCTTTGTTGCCTAGGAGAAGCGTGAAAGGAATTATGAAACAGAAATGGAGAGACAAGAAAGAGATAGCATAAGAAAAAAGATGAAAGAAAGAAATATAGGCAAGGCTATTTTGATTTTGAGATAAAGACATGAAAGCAACTCATTGGCCATAGAGATTCCTCATGACGACATCGAAAAATTTAAGAGCATGCTAATTATCGTCTAAAGAAAAATTATGAGATTTTTTGTTCAGTACAAAATTGACCATTTTTTCTTAAGTGGTTGATGTATTGATGATATAATTTTCTCTACGAGTGATATCGTAATGGGCAAAAATTCTAAACACAAATCAATTATAATCAATGATTGTCATTAATAATAGTGTCATTAAGTTAATTGTGATTCATAGCAAAATTAGTATTTTTTTATTGTCAAATCTACGAAATTTCGCCAGGACGAAAAATGACAAGTATTTACAATCAGGTAAAGTGTTTAATAATTAAAAAAATTCCCAACAAAATTGTACAGTAGTTAATGTTTTTTATTTACAGAGTTGATATTTTGTATCTACTACAAAATTAGTATTTTTTTTTTACTTCTGCATTTATGGTATTTTAGTGATGAACCAACTGTTGGTGATTTTGACTGAATCTGAATGATAAAAGAATTCCAATAGAATTTCTTTTTTTTCGATTTGAATTCCAATAGAATTTCGAAACCAATTAGGTGATTTATTAAAAGCTGTGCCTGAAAAGAAAACTAGAGCTAACATTTGTTTTGTAAATATTGTTGCATGACTTATTTCCAAAAGGCCCACAAATGATTTGATGCGATAGATGCGACTTATTGAATTTTGTCGGCCCAATTATAGTGTTTTGGGCCTGCCAGGCGGTCATGGTAAGATCGTATTTGCCTTCAATGGGCTTTATATTTACACCTGCATGGGCTCCAGTTTGCCCAACCAAGCCCAACTCAAAATACGGCAAACATTGATGCGTGCCTAAATACTTTTTGATGAAATTTTCATAATTATCGTGTTAAATCTGTGGAGTTTTAGAGCAGTGAATACTTTATAAAGTAGATGGGAATACAATAGCATTACAATCGTTCGCGAGTAGCTTTGTAAGGGCTGGACTAGAGGGGCAGAAGTCGATCTGATTCGATAAATTCGTTCGACTCGATTCGATTCAAATTCGATCTGATTTGATATTTTGATGAAGCCAAACAAATTCGATTCGATCCGAGACGATCTGTAATTCGATTCGAAGTGATACTTGACGGTCTAAACCCGATCCGACCCGAGATGATTCATAACCTGATTCGAAGCAACATCTCACGACTCGAAACCTGATCGAACCGACCCGAGACGATCTGTAACCCAATCTGAAGCGACACTTGACGACCTGAAATCTGACTCAACCCGACCCGTGACGACCCGTAACTCGATTCGAAGCGACGCCTGACGACTTGAAACTTGACCCGACCCGAAACCTGACGTGACCGGACATGTAAACCAATTCGAAGCAACATTTCACGATCTAAACCTGATCCGACCCGACCCGGACGATCCGTAACCGAATCCAAAGCGACAAATGATGATTCGTAACCGGATCCAAAGCGACACATGACGACCTGTTACCTTTGAATAAATTCTGAATGTAATAGTTGCAGTTTGATCATATTAAAGCGATTGAGTTATCAATTTATCATACATGAGAGTCAAGTTATACCGACATGTTAATAATACTATGATGATGAGCTGATGTTTAGTTAATTAGATGTTAACAAGTTAATAGTTAGTCATGTTAGCTCAAATATTCTTTGTGTTTGTTGATTTGCAAAATTAGAACTTAGTTGTTAAATTTGAGTATAAAGAGCAAAAAAAAATCCAAACCAAACCTGACCAAAACTTGGCCAAAATCACACCTCAGCCTCCTAGCGTTATAACGCTAGAATACCTGACTGTTTTAAAATAGATTTAAAAACAAAATTGAAAAAGATCCAGTGCTCAAATCATAAAGAATACATCTTAAATATTATTTAAGTTTATCAAAATAAAATTTAGTTGATAAAAAAAAAAAGTTTTGATTAGAAGCATCTTAATCCAACTAGAAAAAACAGATTAACCGTTATAACACTATGTTATGAAATACAAATAAAACAACCAAAAATTATAGAAAAATCTTGTAGTGTTATAACACTACTTTTTAGCGTTATAACGGTTGGACTATTTTACAGAAAAACAAGTGTTCAAAAAACAAGTGTTCAGCCAAAAATCAAGTAGCGTTATAACGGTAGGGTTAATTTACAGAAAATCTGGTTCTGAAAACAAGTGTTCAGTCAAAAACTGGATGACCTGTTATAACGTTATATTTAACGCTATAACGTTATACCAAAGTCCCAACAGTAAAATCCTTTGTTCTGACATGGCATAGCGTTATAACGATACCTTTTATGCATAATCTAGCATTATAACGCTATACAAAAATTGCAGAATTGAAATCCAATAGTCAAATTATTTGTCCTCACTCCAGGTAGCATTATAACGCTAGACCTTCTAGACTTGCTTTTTGGCCAGATTTGAACCCTTATTTAAACTCTTCTTCTCCAACAATCAATAGTTGTTGTTCTATTCAATCCATACCATTTTCAGCAACCATTGTTGTGCTCTTTGAGCGTTAATTCCTTAGTCAAATTCTTGCTCTATTGCCACGTTTAAATTAGCTAAATCTAATCTAGGGATTATAGAGAGTTTGATTGTTTGAGTGATTAGTTTGATTCTTCCATTGTCTATCTTGTGTGAGTGATTAGTTGTCTTGAGCTCCACTGGTGTGTAAGAGATCTCAAGATAGTTGGATCGATTCTCCACTGGCGCATGTAAGCGAGATCGAGTTCAACACCGTGTTAGGGTTTGTGCTCCAGCGATGTGTGTAAGAGAGCTCAATTCCGAAGTTGTACATTGAACAAGCAATTTTGTTTAGTGGAGCGGACCGGGCTTGATATCGCAAGAAGCGGGGGCGTCGGAGATCCGGAGATATAGGCGAGACCCAACGACAAGCCGAACTCTGTCAACATTTCTTGAGCCACTTACTTTTCCTTTACTCTCAATTCAATTATTGTTAATTACACTGTGTAATTGTGAATTATTTCTTGAATTGCTCAATTAGGAAATTACTTGAAATTGCTAATTTGAATTGCTTGGTTAAATTGGTTGTATTGATCTATTTAGCAACTGTCATTAGAAATTGGGTTTGTGTAAATTTGCAATTAAGTTCTTGTGGTTGTCATAAATCGAAAATTGGTCATAACCTAGACCGTCTAGGTTCTACAAAGTGGTATCAGAGCAAGTTAAGCTTGCTAATTAAGTTTGTTAGTTACAAGCAAAGATCCAAATCATATGGCAACCAATAGGCCTATTTCACTACCCCCGATATTGAGACCAAATTGCAAAAACTTTGGATATTAGAAAATACGCATGACTAACTACTTGAACATTCTTGACCTTTGGAAAAGTGTCACCATTAGATACACACTAGTATTGGACCCTTAGATAAATGAATTGATCATTAATTCTTTGTTAAAGAAAAGGCAAAATGACCTTGCGGTTAATACAATTTTAACATCCATACATGAGTCAATTACACCAATTCTAGGAGAGACAACTAATGCCCATGATATGTGACATGCATTGCTTCAAAGATATGAAGAAAATGCATTTCTTAAAAGATCTAGAGGAGCCGAATTGCAATCACAATTCGAGAACTTTAAAATAGGGAAAACGAGTCCATTGAGGACATGTATATAAGGCTTACAATTCTAACTAATGAATTTTTTGAAATAGGTGATCCCTTGGAGCCTTGCAAGATAGTTACAAAGCTCATAAGGATCATGCAATGGAGGACTTAATGGAGAGCCTACATGAGTTCGTTGGAGGCCATGAACAATGTAAGGAAAGTTCCCTTTACAACCGAGGAGGTCTACTCATTTCTCAAAATCTATGAGAAAACCTTTCGGCAACTTGAGGAACATGATCACCAATCCAAAATCGTAGCATTGTTGGCCCAAAACTCAAATCATCATCATGCCTCCACCTCTAACCAAGATTCTCACTTCGTTTTCCCTTCCAAAATTTCAGGATAGATACAAGCAAATTCATAAAAGGCTTGTACCATAGTTTCACTATAAGACCCATTACACTCTATCAATGCCTTTAAACTCCACCGATTAGAATACTCGTTTAGCTTTTCCCGTTCAAATAACCTAGCAATTTTCCCAATACAACAAAGTAGAAACACGAAAATTTGGTCGTTTGTTAAGAGCACGAAACTTCACATAAGCTTCATCATCCTTAAATAAGTATAAATTACCTTGAACTTCATCCAATTTCATCGAAACTCGCACCGATGTCGTGCGATTATATGAATCGGGAGTTGAGTACGAGAATTAACTGAGATCATCTTCTTCTTGAGTGTGTATTCGCTTGGATGAGACTTTGCGAACGATACCTCTAACTCTCTTGACAAGTGATTTCATGACGCGATTTGGGAAGAGTAGATTGGAAACTATAGGTTTAGATTGGGGCAAAATTGAGAGAAGAAGAGAGATTTGAAGAAGGAGAAGTAGAGAAATGAGGTGAGAAGAGAAAGAAGAAGTAAAAATCTTGAGGAATTTGGAAGAATATGGTGAGAGGAAGGGGGATTGAGGGAATTGGAAATAAAGGGGAGAGAGAGACATATTTGATAGCCTTATTGGAGGCGAATTTAGCGAACATGTACAAACGATTGCCAACCGTTGGCTAACGGTTAAGATTTAGAAGTGTTCCGAATTTTGATTGTGGACAAGCATTACTAACTGTTACCAATAGTTATCAACCATTGGATAACGATTACTGTTTGGTTTGTAGAGATTTTTGAGGATTTTGAAAAGTTGTCAATCGTTACTAACCATTACCCAACGGTTATGCTCTGCAGTTGTCGAAAATTTTGAGAATTCTGAGGAGTTGTCAAGCGTTACTAATCGTTAGCAACAGTTGATAACCGTTGGCTAACGGTTACTGTCTGAATTTCTAGAGATATTTGTGGCTTTAAAAAAATGTGTCAAGTTCTAACATCCCTAATTTGAAACGTAGCTCACAATGTTATTGTGTATTTAGGGGTTTGTGAATATGTCGGCGATTTAGTTCTTGGTATCGATGTAGGATAGTTCAATGTCGTTTTTTTCAATATGCTCTCGAATGAAATGATGTCTAATCTCAATGTGTTTTGTACGAGAGTGGAACACCGTATTTTTGGAGATTAGTATTCTGCTTGTGTTGTCACACATTATTGGGACTTTGCGGAAGCGTAATTATAGTCGTTCAGAGTGTAGATCATCCACAATAATTGTGTACAACAACTACTTGCTGCTATGTAGTCGGCTTCAGCCGGTGATTGAGCTACGGAGGTTTGTTTTTTACTATACCATGAGACAAGTGAGCCACCTAGGAATTGACATGTGCCACTAGTACTTTTTCGATCCGTTCGAGATGCAGCAAAGTCGGCGTCATTATAACCTACGAGGTCAAGTTCGGATAGTTTACCATACCATAACCCTAGATTTAGGGTACCTTTTATATATCTGAGAATTCTTTTAACGACTTCTAAGTGTGATTCCTTAGGATTTGATTGAAATCAAACACAAAGACATACAAAAATATAATGTTGGGCCTACTTGCTGTTAAATAGAGTAGACTACCTATCATGACTCAGTATTGAGAAATCTCTACCGATTTTCCGCTTTCATCCGCATCAAGGTTAATATTTTGTCGCCATTAGTGTCTTACTAGTCTTGTTATCCTCCATGTCGAACTTCTTCACCAACTCTTTTGTATATTTAGCTTGATTTATGGATATGTCGTCGAGTAATTGCTTGATTTGCAATCCCAGAAAGAACTTAAGCTCTCCCATCATGCTTATCTCAAATTCGATACTCATTAAAGAAGCAAATTCCTCGGCAAGTGTCACATTAGTTGAACCAAAAATAATATCATCAATGTATATTTGGAGCAACAACATGTTATTTCCTTGGTAAAGATGATAGTGTCATTTTTTCCTCTTGTGAAATCATTGTTTACTAGAAAGGAATTAAGCCGATCATACCATGCTCCAGGAGCTTGTTTTAGATCATAAAGAGCTTTTTCAAGTTTGTATACATGGTCGGGAAAGTTTGGGTCAACGAAACCGGGTGGTTGGTGCACATATACTTCTTCTTGTATGAATTCGTTCAAAGGCACTCTTACATCCATTTAGAATAGAGTAAAGTCTTTGCAAGAGGCTTATGTCAAGAGCATCCGAATGAATTCTAATCTAGTAACAGGTGCAAAAGTTTCTTCATAGTATAACCCTTATTGTCTAAAATCTTACGCTACCAACCTTGCTTTGTTACGAACAACATTACGTTCTTCATCCTTTTTGTTTCGAAAAACGCATTTTGTTCCAATTATCCCTTTATTTTTAGATTGTTGCACAAGTTCTCAAACTTTATTTCTTTCAAATTGAGTTAGCTCTTCTTGCATGACACAAATCCAATCGGCATCCAAATATGCTTGGTCTAAATTATTTGATTCAATTTATGGAACAAACACATAATGAGCTATCATTTTATTTAGTACGGACCTAGTTCTAACACCTTCTGTATGGTCACTTATCACATTTGAGAGAGGGTGAGATGTTACTTCTCTTAGGTCTTGAGGATTTTAAAATACCGATGGTTGTGATAATGTTGAATCTTCTCCTTGACCCTCATTTATACTTGATGCATTTTGCTCATCATGTGTTGCTTCATTGTCGGATTGTTCGTTGTTGTTCGATATCTATCCATCTCCAAGTTGGCCACTAGTGCCGATTGAGGTTCTTTTACGACTAATATTCTACTTTAGTCTTGTCCTTGAGCATATTCGTCATGTTCGAGTCCTTACCTATAGTGTCAACACTCTCCTTCTCGATCAAGTAGTTAGCACTTTTATCAAACTTGACGTTAATTGACTCAATGACTACTTTAGATGTTAGAAGATATATTCTATATGTTTTACTAGTCATTGAGTAACCTACTATATTACCCTCAATTGACTTTGAATTGAATTTGATGACTTCAGAATCATGAAGGAAAAACATTTTGAACCAAAAGTCTTAAAATAGGATATGTTTGATTTGCGACCTATCCACAATTCTTAAGGTGTTTTTTTAATTATTGGTCTTAAACCTATTCGGTTAATTACATGACACGCGGTGTTAACCACTTCAGCCCAAAGACATTTTGGTAAAGAAAAGTCACTAGCATAGTGCGCGCAAGTTCTTGTAAGGTACGATATTTTCTTTCTATTACACCATTTTGTTGGATTGTTCTAGAGACCGAGAATTAATGTTTAGATCCTCTAGTATAACACAATTCATCAAATCTAACATTTTCAAATTTACCTCCATAATCACTTCCACTTCTTTTGATTTCATGTAATGCGGTATTACGCTACTACGGATTCGGATCCATAATTTAGTGGGCCTTTACTATTACATACATCTTACATCTTGACCATTACTAATCAAATCAATCTATCCCATGAGTACCCTTCATCTTGACCATTTTACTAATCAGATCAATCTATCCCTTAAATACCCTTCGTACGAATCTATCTAGATTCGTGCTTCACATCTCATAAACACAACTAACGGTTTCGATTTTAGAAATTTGGATTCATCGAGGTCCCAATACAATGTGACTGCGGCGAAGCAAGCAACGCAATTCTAGGCACCGATCTAGAAATCGCTAATTCCCGGTGCGATGCGGAGCCGTTCTCCTCTTCGTTTTGCGGCGGCCTCGGCCTTAGCCATGGCGTTTATCCTAACGCTTCTCTTGGGATGCATGCCGATTCGAACGCACGGTGGTAAATCCGCCTCCGCTTTCGTACAGAACGTCATATACTCCCACCGCATCGCCATCTTCTCCAAAACCTACTGCCCGTAAGTTCCTGCTCTTTCTCTCTCTCATTAATACTGAAATTCGTAATTTGTTAAAATTGTTTGTTAAAGAATGGTCACTCTATTTGGAATTAGAACTGTAAGACTAGTATGGTCTTCCATTTTATCAGTGGCTACAATTGAAACTAGTTATTTGTTGGGGTATGAATCAATTTGTGTAGGTATTCTGTGCGTGCTAAGAGGGTATTTCAACAACTTCAAGAAAAGCCTTTTGTAGTGGAACTTGATCAGCGAGGTAATTTCACATGTATACTTTTTTTTGTTGTTCATTTAACAATGTGCTGGTGGAGAATATAATAAAAAAAAGAAGAAAATGTAGATTATGAATAGGGTCAGTATCAAACAAGGAAAACTGTAACATAGATAAAGAGCAAAAACAGTTGTCACTTACTTTTCAATTGGCTTCCCATGTAGTAACCTGAGTAGGCTGCAGTACCATGTATCTAGGTGGTTGGTACTTACAATCTAATTTGTTGTGCTTTGGTACCCTTACCAGTGTTCCGACTTCAGTGTTTAACAAATCTTAAAAGCATCCGGCATCTGACACCTGCAGAGTCACCCAATGTTACTACTTACTACCATCAACAGAAAAATTAACAAAAGCAAAACTATATTAGGAGTCCAAACTTACCTCAGTTCGTGTTGCAGGTCTAATTGTTTCCTTTGTTTAATTTCCTCAGCCTATAGGGCTAAAAGAGAGAAGGCAAAACTAAGTTTCACGTTCAGTATCATACTGTTATGTACTGTGTTTCAAAACTTGTATGCCCTTCTGAAACACTGTACCAAAACAATTTTTTAACTCAGTTACAACCACTGCAAAACTTTTTCTGCAAATAACAAGCAAATTAACATAACAATTCTTTCATGCATCTACCATGATTGCAGTCACCTCTGATTGCATGTCTCTTAAGCTGACTCTTTTTGTTGCATCAGCCTCTTTACTGTTAGGGATTATCAATTGAATTATCTGCATGCAAGCATATCTTAATACATCCATCCAAAATCAAATAGAGAAACAGTTGTTGCAGAAGTTGAAATTGTAATTTTTAAGCATACTTTATTCCATTCCAACCATACAACCCATATAACAGAACTGAAAGTAATAGTATAACATTTCCTTTGTTTACCTGTCGTCTGGGTAGTGCAAAATAGCACACATTTTTTTCCCCTTCCAAAATGCATTGCACAATTACTATATTTCTGAAGCTACTTCTGAACTATCTCAATTAAGGGAAAAAAGGTAACAAATGATTCAGTACTCTTCCACAGAACTGAAAGAGCATTTAAAGTATTACCTTCCCACTGCCTTTTAAGGAATTTATCATTTGTCAGAATCTTGTTTAACAACTAATTATATATATATATATATATATATATATATATATTTTAAAGGTAATTGATGTCCCATATTGTGATTTGTGCTCCACACAGAATCTTGTTACCCTCAGAGTTTAACCATTCATACAAGTTCCTAACTGTAAAATGTCATTGGCATTTTTTTAGTCTGATCCCCGTCATCATTTAAATCACCTTTCTCATCTAGAAATTGCAAAATTACTTAAAAGGTATTGTGCCAACCCACCAATTAATCTTTTCTAAAATTGCATTTGAACATTTTTCCATACTTCACACTGATCTTACTTCAATTTGCTGATCGTAGCAGATAGTGAGCAAATTTGGAAACAAGAAATATAAATATTTCAGCCGGCCAGTTAGCAGGCCAAAAGTTATCATGGTGCTTATTTCCAAAATAACTTGCCAAAAGTTAGCATGGTGACATTCTGTTTGCAAGATTACTCATCAACAATGCCTTTCATGTTCAAAATACCTTGCCAAAATGACTCAATTTTTAATCTAAAATGCAAATATTTCTTTTGGATGATCAGTCCCATACACATTGTAATTTTCTTATCTCTATATTAGAACCACCACTTGCCTTGTAATGCAGTGTGCATACTACTAAGATCAATCACTACCATGCCTCCATATTTCTTCTTTTAACAAACAATCTTCAATCTTGCTACAGTTTTTTCTTTTTTCGTATTCTGTTGTCCTGTGCAATAAAAGCATTGTTCTTATTTGATCAATCTTTATAATATTTTTCAGTTCTTTACATAATAAATACATGTATATAGAGATTTAGGACAGCACACTGATTATTTAACCCTCTAATAACAGCAATTTACTCTTCCCGTGTTTGCAATTTCTGTTCTATATTTATCAACCAACTTTTGCCAATCAGCCTTAGAACGCATATTTCAATTCAATGGCATCCCTAAAATGACAACTTCTAATAACCTCATAGGAAGGTATAAATATCTAAAATTTGTAAAATTCACGCCTCGACTAAATTTTGGCATCTAAATCACAATGGACAGCTTGGATTACTTGTCCGGACCTCGAGATTCAAGGTCTGGACCATTCATAGTATTCCCTGGTACTAAAGTTAGTACTGTGGCCACAGTGCATAGTGCATAGTGCATAGTGCATTGTACTAATCCTGCAAACAGAATGAATTGGGAAAATAAGTTATCATAGGTAGATGTATAGAATTAGAAAGAATCGTGATGATTTAATGTTTGGCAGAATTGCAGAAACCAGTGCAGGCTATTATTGCTACAAATGCGAATATAAAGAAAATTCATGAGCTGTTTAGCTGATCACTAGGATTGAAAAGAACTCTGAATATTTAAGTTATTTGGCCGAGTTGCAAAAATGCTGTAGTCTTGCAGACTAAATGAATCCTTCATTATGTTTTGTACTTTTATTGATGCAGATGATGGCTATGCGATACAGGATGTCCTTGTAGATTTAGTTGGCAGACGCACAGTGCCCCAAGTTTTCATCAATGGCCAGCACATCGGTGGTTGTGATGGTTTGTATCTTTTAATTTCATTATTATTTTAATGGTAATCTAAGCACCGTTTTTTTCCTATTTAACCATTTATGAGAACCCTCACAATTGAAAAGGAAGATCATTATGATCTGTAAATTTCCAATTATCAAAACATATTGTATTAAATTGTATTTTGTCAAACTGGCAGATACCACAAAGGCACTTCAAAATGGGCAGCTTAAGAAACTTCTTGGTAAAAATGATTCTCGTTCGGTCTTCTAATCTGGTACAGTGTAAAAGCTTTTGTTTTGAAATGATTTGTAATTTTCTTTTCGGTTTGGTTATT
>CAXKVX010001336.1:0-89210 GCA_964058865.1 Eleocharis quinqueflora
ATGAGGGATCCTTCGAACATGACTTGAACTTGACAACCTCACAAGTCACAAGGCAGAAACAACAAGAACAATAATGAGAGAGACATGGAAAGAGGACATGAAATTGCGAGAAAGAGAAAAGTGAGCGGCGCTTAGAATTTTTCAACTATATGCCTCTTTATCTCCGTCAGAACCGTCTCTACAATTTCCATATTCTAACCAGATAGAATATCGACGATAGAAACGACAGAAACGAAACAGCACAAAGCCATGTCGTTTCCATTTCGTTTTATCAAACGACAATTGTTGATGTGTTGTCGGTCCAAACAAAATGAATTTTCCTGCCATCGATGTTTCGTTCAGCTCAGACGACAAGTCAGAACGTCAAAAAAAATGCCCATTTTGACGGCCCTAGTGACCTCCCATCATAGCCATAGGTTGGAGTCAACGGCTCACTATTTTCGGCCGCTTGCTAAACAAGAAGTTATAATCTACACTTTATGCATTGAACCCTTCTTATTATTATTATTATTTTAAATAATAGCTCGTGGTAACTTTTTTTGAGGAAAGTGAGTTTAACCTACTTAGAATTTTCATTAAAGTAATATTGCCGGTATTTACAGTGCTTATTTTCATTTATAATTTTTTTTACCGTATTGAGAACTTTGATTTCTCTTATATGGTCCTTATATAAAAAGTATATTTTCGAGATATTGTTACGTATTTATTCTAATTTTTTGTTGGATTTATAAATGTGCAATATTAATTATCGGTTCAATTCATCTAAAAATGATTCTAGCATATGGATCCAACGATTTTATCCATCGTCATTAATAGGATCAATTGATAGATGAAAGAGTTTTAATCCAACGAACTTTTTTTTCTTCGAAAAAGAAGGTTGAAGCATGTCCGTTTTCGTTACTTTTCGAAAACACCAATCATAAAGTATCTAGTCAACATAATCAGCATAAAGTTTTGAATCCACACTCTCTGGAATATTCCAATTAAGAATGGGCAGACGAAACTCCTGCATCTCAACTTTGCTATAGCGTCGAAGACTACCCGCATAGTACCTGTCTATTTTACAATGTTGAAATTATCCATTCTCATCCCTGAAATGTCTGACCATTTCAGAGAATATGAATTCTAAAAGTTTTTCTCCCTAATTCCAGGTATTAGCCAATATCAAGTTTCCTTACAAGTTGTAAGTTGCAACCATACAAAATGCAGTCAACAAAAAGCATCATAAGCATATTAACAAGCTATGTATAGAAAAAACCTAATAAGCTATTTGTTAGTATATCCGTATCATCAGAATCCAAGAATGCCAAACTCTGATAGTGATTTTACATTTTACCCAACAAACTTGGGTAGTGATTTTATTTTTGAAGTTATTTGAGTTTTTTTTATTGATAAAATGCTTGTTCAAATCGATGAGTTGTGCTTGGTTCTCGTTTTAAATTTCAGTGGCATCGAATCCCTTCTCTGTTTGTATATCTTCATGAATCAAATAAATAAATAAAAAAAATAAACTATTTGTCTGCTCAAAACCCTCAAATATGAGAAATCATTAATTAATTTTGGAAAGTCTCGATCACGAAAGAGCGAAGAGAAAGAAGAGAAAAGAGTGAAGAGAAAGGTGATTCTCTCGGTGGGGGAGGTCACCTATGACCTCCTCCCGTCGCCTCCTCTCCTCCTTCTCCCCCCTCTCTCTTCCCCTCTCCGCCTCCTCCCCTGGTTCCGAAAGTTTGTTAAGGCAAATCGAGAAAAGCAGTCTGGGGTAGATCGTGACTGAAACCTTGTTCGAGATCGCCTGTCCTCGGATCGAATCTGGCACTCAGCTCTGAGTACTGAGATGAAAGCGAGCTTGTCCGAAGATCAAGGTCAAGCTCGATAGTCAAGGGGACAGATCTCTCAGATCAGGCTGGATGACGGTGCAGACATGAGACAAAGACGTGATTGAGGCTAGGGTTCGTTATGGTGCTGACATGAAGGGTGGAGATCGATTGCAGTGAAGGTCTGATCTGAAGATGGCGTTGGTCTGAAGCAAACAAGATCAGATCAGATCCGGAGATACTGAGCTGATGAAGCATATCATCTACGGTGAAGCTGTTCTGAATCGCCCTGTTTATGTCCAAGATCGAGACGATCCGCAGATAGAAACCTTGGACTCAGAGCTGACCTCTGAGATGAAATCGAGACTTGTTCCGATGATAAAGGGCAAGGCATCGAAGTCGAGGGTGATACATGTCTCAGATCAGATGCTGGGAAGAAGGCGCATATCGGGAAGATCACGATGGAGGTTAGGTACAGGGCGTGAGATGAGCAGATTGGTGAGGGAAATGAGCTGGTACAGGTAATATGGTTGATCGACTGGTACATGGAGTATGACCAGCTGGTACAAATCTGGTACCAGCTTGTTTCAGAGATAGGGTCCGAAACTGTCCAGGGTGATCAATCAAATCGATGCTGTCGAGAGCTGATCATTGTTGGGAAGTGCCATTGCTGTATCAGACTCTGTCAGGTCGACAAACTCTGTATCAGAATGGGATATCGTGTACTGTTCAGAGGCACTGATGCTGAGTGCTCTGATCAAGGCGCATATCAAGGGGTTTTGAATCAGAGCGATTTACTGGTACTCTTTTCCTTGGGGCGTCTGCTGGTATGCGCTGAGATCAAGGCATAGACTGGTACATGGTTGTCTAAGCTGAAAAACAGTTAGCAGTGTGTTGATGATTAGTAGACAGAGGGATGTTTTACAAAACAACATTGGGTTTTGATGGTACTGATACAGATTGGTGCGATGATTAGAGATTGATTGATTATGTTGACTATAGGACTAGGGGGATAGTGAAAATAAATGGATTTCTATTAGTGTTGAATTTTGGGTAGATAGTTGTTGTTGGCTTTTAGATTTAGATCAAAGAGTATAGGATTTACATAGATTAGTAGATAATGTGCGTGTGATGATGTTTTTGTTTTTGGTTGTTTGAACTATGTACTTCTTTTTTTATGAAAATGAAAGTGACAGACGCTCCCTGCTTATTTAAAAAAAAACCCTCAAATACTTTGTTATTTCTCTATAAATATTTAAAGCTAAATACATTGACATTGAAACTGATTAAGAATATTTTCATAATAGAGTTTTAGAATTGTTTTAGCCTTCTCAATCTAGTGTCTTGTTGTGTTTTGTATTTTTGTAAATCCCAGTTAATCAAGTTCTTATCCGTTGGCTAATTGTACTTTCAGTGTTAATACATAGTTTCACAATTTTATATGGTCGCTTCTGAAACGAAATCCTTTGCAGAAGGAATATGGTCGCTTCACAATTTTATATGGCTAATTGTCCCGAATCATTAGATTGAAGCTCAACGGTTCAGATTTATAATATCAAAATTCTTCCTGAATTATATTGTTAGCGGTTGAGTGTTGATTTTTAATATGACGGTCCAGAATTAGTTCTACAGAGAATGGAGAAACAAAATCCACAGAGAATACGGTTCCGATCGCTTCTAATATAATTAGAATGCTTCTCTGCTTTTTTTGGGAGCTAATATATAGATGAGTTCATCGATGATCATCCATACACGCGTTCTTATGCATGTCAGACAAGTTGTCATGCATGTTAAACTTATTGCTATGCATGTTAGTTTGTTGTAAAAAAATAATTATGCATGTTAAGCTAAAAAAAGAACTGTTGACACGCTTAACATGCTTAACATGTACAATTGTTTTTAGGTACAAAATATCATGCATAGCGACACATTTGACATGCATAATAACTTGTTTATCATACATAGCGACACGCGTATCAAAGAAGCGTGTCGCTGGAACATTTTCTTATTTTTCTTTTGAGAAAAGAAATGAATCCACTCATTTCATCAATTGAAGTAGAATCCACGTCACCTAATATTCTCGTATATAACTGCGTTTTGTGTGAGTTTCCTCTACAATTTCTATGTAAATATGAACTCATTTTTTATTCTGATACACTCTTGTGTAGTTTTTACCAAACCGATCTGTTCGGGCCCCATCGGTTCAACCTATTCAGGCCACGAGTTGTCACGAGTCACGAGTTGAAATAGTTCACACGGTACAGGTTAGGCAGGTCAAAAACCGAAATTCCCAACCCTTTCCGCTTTTGATTCGCCCAAGTCGAACCCCTCCGGTTGGCATGGGTCACAGTCTGGTACGGGTAGGTCATTTTCTTCCCGCCTTTTGAAGGAATAGTTTAAATTTTTGAATTTTTTTATTAAATTTGAAAAAGTAACTTTTTTAAAAAGCCTGCTTTTGGAGGGTCTAAGGCAGGTCACGAGTTGAGGCGGTCCAGATTATAGCAGTTCAATTTCGAAAAAACCAGACCCACCTCGTGCCAGACCCACCTCCGGTTGACCTTCGATCCGGGCTGGGTCCGGTTGCGGGCATAGTTTCCATGGGCCGGATTGACCTGTCCGGGTATTTTCAAAACACTACTATGTGTTAAATTGATTGAAATGAAAAAAATGAACTAAACAAATATTATTTTTAAGGGAGGTGCTAACAGCCCTCTTATACACTCTCATTGGAAGACAAAAATTAATAATGCTCTACTATGTCCGTTCCCCTGCATGTATTTAGGTCTAAAGTGTTTATATCAAAATTTTCCAATATAAATAATCGCTGATTCCAAATAGTTAAGACTTGCAGGTTCCGATATAAATACTTGTTAAAGTATACAAACTTGCGGGTTCTAATATAAAGGCTTGCAGTTTTTAATATAGAGACTCACAGGTTCTAATATCGAGACTTGCAGTTCTAATATCGAGACTTGCAGGTTCTAATATAAATACTTTCTTGTTATCATATATAGACATTTTTGTTTTAATATAAAGACTTGCATATTCTAATATAGACGAAGGCAGTGAGAACAGAGGAAGAAAAGAGTGCAGAGGGAGAAAGGAGGTGAATGATTTTTTTTGTCCTATAGTGAGGGGCTTATAAGGAGGATCGCTAAGAAGGGAGAAATTATAATTAGAATGTAACAATATATAGATTTTATTTTTTTGATATAAAGACACACATAATTCAATATTGAGACTTGCAGAATTTGCAAGACTTGCAGATTCCAATACAGAGAATTAAAAAAATTCGGCAAATTTAAATATATAGATTTACAGGTAATAATATATAGATTTTGTTGTTCTATTAGAAAAACTTACAATTTTCAGTACTTAGAAATGAAAATGAAAGATGAAAGAAAATGAAAAGAAGAGACACAATAAAGAAGAATAAGAAAGAAAATGGAAAGGACATACTAAAAAAGGAAACTCAGAGAATGAGATAAGAGATGAAGAAGAAAATTATTTTATCTTGTAGTGAAAGTATCTAAGGGGAGCGTTTAAGAGGAGATGTTATATTTACTCCATTATTTTTAACCAACGATTGTAATTTAATATTTTACTTTGTTAAAAATATGAAGCGCACCTATATTTTTTTATATAAAGATGAAGCTCAGGGATTTAACTTTTTAATATATAAGTTTGCTCCAATTTTGATCTAATTTTAACGTTAAACAGCTATTGGGAGAATAAAGAGCTGAAATAATAACGATCACACTTTATTGGTTTCAAAGATCTGCATTACAAGGCAACTTCTCGCTTAACCTTTAATTATTAGTTTATTCAATTTATTTAGATTTGAGCTGACAGAAGCTGTCAGTTTATTCAATTTATTGTTGCAAGAGAAAGGTTGCAACAAATATTCTAGTCATTACAGTTAACAAACTGGTAATTGACAGTCAGGTGGCCGGCATTATAGCCACTGCCATCAGTGTCAAGCTGAGAAAAGACGCCTTGGTCCAAATCTAGCCCTCCGTTCGAGCACTGATCGATGATCCTGACCGTTGTTTGTGCCCCGGTTTTAGTGTTGGTCACCTGAAAAAATTGACACGTTAAGTTTCTCAATCAGGTTTCGGTATTAAGAATTTAAAAAAGAGAAAATTTATAGCGTCTTCTCATATGAAATTCATTTTTCTCATAAAAAATGTCAAATAAGCTGAAAATATCATTGTTGCAGTAAATTACCAGAAGACACTTCCCGCAAGCAGCCTGACCAGTAGGCCCGACGGGCCCACAAAATGCCGTCCACCCATATTTCTTCCTCCATGCCAGCGGCATGTTCGCATCCCATGTGGCACAATATGCACTCACTGCATTCAGATCCCAGTTGTTCTTCTCTGGATAGTAATAGTTGTACGTTGCGCGCACGTTCGACGCTTGTTGTGCGGTGGCAACTGCAATTGCTGCACAGAGCAACGCCACAGCAAGAAAGATGTTTCTTTCCTTCTTGGGAATCATGTCTGTGACTCCGTGTGGAGGTATATAGTACTTTTGGATGTGTTTGAAAGAGAAGAGAAGGGAAATAGTTCTATTTATAGATGTCTTGCTCTATCAAGAATTCAAGATACACGAGATTTTGACTGCCGGTTTGGATTCAAATTTTACATCAAGTGATTGATGATGTAGGGCATATGGTCCATTAGTCAGCATTTATGAGGCATTGTTGTTATGGTCCATGTACTCATGGAAAGACTTTACAATGTTGACATTGAATTTGCTGAGATATTTTCTCGTGATAGATTTTGACAAGGATAATGTTTCGTAAATATCACATTTGAGTTATTATCAACTATTGATATCAATTTTATAATATATTTTATTTGAGTTATCATTAATATTATTTGAGTTATTATGCTTGTTATATCATAATAACTATTTCACTACAAATAATAACATCTATAACTATTTCATTATAAAAAAATAACATACATGATAACTCAAATAATGTGTACGATAACTCAACTATAGGTGCATAATGAAATCGACAATATGTATAATTATTTCATTAGAAAAAATAACATGCATAATAACTCAAATAATGTGCAGTATAATTCAACTAAAGATGCATAATAAAATCAATATCAATAATCGATATCAAATAAGGTACTCTTTTGGCAAATCAGACGAGAACGTATCATACATTCATACTATCTTTCCTTGTTGGTGGATAAGATAACATTTTGCATCAGCAGCAGCACGAAATCCACGAATAACTCGTATAAAATTGAACATCCCAAGACAAATTTCAAAACTTGTATTAAAAAATTGAAAATATCCAACAGTTTTACTGGAATAGGAACTGTTTTAGATTTGAGCACACTAAAACAGTTTACCAGTTTGACCAATTGTTAAGATTGAGACTACCAGTCAAAAATGGTGGGCTTCCTTTAGTCTAACGCTCCAACTAATAGAAAATTTGAGAAACTATCCTTAATTTTCGGAGAAATATGGATCTAATGACTGATTGTAACCACAGGTTTTTCTGCTCATGTATGCTTTACAAGTACCGTCAAAGATGAGTCATATACGTAGACTAAGTTTGCAAAAGATAAAGATCTAACTTGATGCCAACCACAATCAATTGTGATTCAATTTTAATTTTATTTTCAATGTTATTTTAATCTTCTCTTCCATGACGGAGCTACTAAATTTGCATCCGATGGAGTACCCGGCTCGGAAGGGTCAGCAGAAAATCCAGCCCCCTTCAATCGAATCCGATGTCTGCATTGTGATTCCTACAGCGCCGATCTTTTTTATAACGTTATTCTTGTCCATTCCGTATTACAAAGTGGCTGATCATTCCATGAAATACGGATCGCGAGCTGGAATCATATCCTCTGGTGCACTTTTTTACACCAAAGGGATTGCATTCTTTGTCTGGACCGCCCGATCTACTTTCGATGCTTATGATTTAATAATACAATTGTATGTTCTTTTGTCGAGCGTCCAATCTTAATCTAACCGTCCAGACTAAAGCATACCCTCTGGTGCAAAAAATGCACCGGAAGATATCTTCCAGATCTACTTGGATGTTCTTTTGTCTTCAGTGTTTTATAGGGTTGTCAAACGCAAGAAACGATCACGCAAATAACCTCTTGCGTGTTACGTTGTTTTTAAGAGCGGAAGGATTTTCTGTTGCATCTTGTGTCACGTTTAAAAAAATTTCGTGCGTTTACGTTTACGTTACGTTAAACGTAAGAAATGTTAAAAACGTTCAATTTTTTGAACGTTTAACTTGCTACTAACGGTGCACAACATAACCAAAAAATAAGAGAAAAAAATCTGAAATTTCCAAAATTTTATTTCACAAATCAAGTATATATTACATGTTGAATCCATTACAACTTCAACTTGCAATAATTTTTAACTAACATGAAGCATAAGAGGAATCAACTCAAATTGCAACATCTATGCTCAACTTAGCTCTCAAACTACCATCTTAGTTTCGACCTATCTCAGCCAATGGCCAAAAATAAAAGGAAATAAAACAGTGAAGCACATACATCATCATTGAAGGCCACTACTTAAGGGCCAATGAGCCGAAGAGATCATTTCTTCAGGCTTCATCCTCAGTTAGCACAAGATCGAATCAAATGTTGCTGCTTCGTCACTGAGATATAGCGGATCACCAATTTCTCCACCACTTTGAAGTTGTCAAATGATGTTCTTGCTTATGCGAATGTTCAGACAAGACTGTGACTTGGATATAAAGCTCAATTAAGATTCACAAAAACATATAATTCAAGCAATATTATACATTGAAATTAGGGTTTTAATAACGGGGCGGGTCGGTTACCCGTGGATCCGACTTGTCCGGAAACACAGATCCACGGGTATGGCGGGGCGGGTATGCACGGGTTCGAACCCAAAGCCCCCAACCCGACCCGTGATAAACCCGGGCGGGTCAGGTCCGATCCGTCCAACTTTTGAATTTTTTGAATTTTTTAATTTAAAGCTGCACATTATTTTAATATATATAAATATTTTTGAATTTTTCTGATTTTTTTTTTGAATTTTTTGGAATTTTTGCACGGTTCCACAAGTTGGGCACACGTCGGGCACGGATCTAGACGGGCACGGGTTTGGGGGATTTGGAGCCAACCCGACCCGTGCTAGATCCGTGGATCCGAGATCCACGGATCGGGTCGGATCCAGGCACGGGCATGGGTCGAACACCGGTCGGGCACAGGCGGGTAGACCCTCTCGAATTTTTTTTAAACCCTAATTGAAATATATGTTTTACTAAATGACCCCCCCCCCCTCAAACTAATATACAAAATGATGAGCAAATAGAAGAAGTCAAGTGACCATCCAGACAATGAATTTGATAGCACTTGTGCTAGGAAGTGCAAATAGTTCCATAAATTTGCCTTTTCTAAATCGACAAAAACGTTCTTGATGTCCAAATGTCAAACAAAATGAACAAAGTGGTGCTTTAGGGTTAAGGTTTCTATGATCATTGATGTTGTTATTAATTGTTCTCTAATAACTCTTTTCCAACCTAGACTTATCATAAAAGTTCTTAATGTTCTTTGGATGAGATATTGTTTGATTAGTCATGTAAGGCTTTCTCTTTTGGAAATTGCTATTAAATTTCTTGTGTTTGTGTATAGCAATTCTTGGTTAGGTCTTGGTTGAAAAGCATTTGCAAACCTTTTTCTTCCAAAATTATTTCCATGTTTCTTAGGTACCTCTTGAAATCTACCATACCTATCCTTGACATATTAGTTTTGGTGGTTGTGCTCTATGTTGGTTGGTAGTCCTATAATTGTTTTTAACTCTAGGTTTGTGTACCACCATACTAGAATTAGACTTGGTAAACTTGGTCTTTTTGTTGTATCTCTTATCATACTTAAAGGCATGGTTCTTTGTTTTAGTAGGTTTGTTTTTCAATTTTTAGGGGGTTGTTCTTTCACAAAACCAAGATCGGTTTTATCATGTGGACCTTGACCAATATACATTTTATGATAGTCAATTTTAGTGTTATTGTTTGAAGACTTAACAAATTTAGGGGCCCAAGGATGTGATTCCTTTAATTCTTTTTCTTTTTCAAAATTGACTTCGGTCTCAATGTCATTTATCCTATTTTGTAGCAATTCAATTTTTGATTTTAGATCATTGATCATAGCATCCTTAATTTCTAAAGACTTTTTGGACTCAACAAGCAATTTCTTAAGTTTGATCACATTGAAAGATTCTTGTCTTTCATCCAAGTCACAAGACTCATCATCACTAGTGTCATCATGAAATTTAGAAAGATTAAAGACTATCGTACTAGCTCGGTTAGGGGCCTCCACTTCTTGAGTTCTTGTAGTCTTTTCCTTTTGTTGAGTTGTTGTCTTTTACGCTTGATCATTAGCTTTAGCAAGGCTCAAAGGTTTCTCGATTTGCTTATCATCATCATTCTTTGCAAGTGATGGAGGTAGCTCTTTGTTGTTGAGGATCACTCTTGGGTGTTTACCTCTCATTAGAGCTTCTTCTTGCTCCTTTGCATAATCATCCTTAGCTTGAGCCATTTTCTTCAACATTCGAATCTTCTCTGAATCCGTTATTCCTTGTTCTTTGATGATTTCAAGCGCGATCTCCAAGCATGTTCTTGGTTTCTTCCCGATGAGAGCAAGCTTGTTGTCTATATCTCCTCCTCTGAAATTTACTTCTTCTTCTTCCTCATCTTCACTTTCTTCGGATTTGTTTATCCAAGTTGCTTGCATAGCTTTCTTGTTAGTTTTCCTAAATCGCTCTTCTTGTGGTCTTCTTCTTTGAGGAAAGATCACGTAGCAATTTTGAATGCTATGACCTTCCGTATTGTAAGATAGACATGCGACCTTTTTGTCTTGAGTTAGTCTCTCTTCATTCACCTTTCTTTCAAATTATATTCCTCTTTTCACTAGCTTAGTAAGGAGGTTCTTGTCTTTTGAGAGAACTTGGTGAAGGTTTTGGTATATGACTTTGCTTGACTCAAACTTATAAGATGTTGGATTAAACGAATTGAGCCGGTAATGCCAATGTCTTTGATTTTTGCATTGTCATGTTGGGACATGTTTGATATTTGCTGGAAAGAAAGGTTTTGCCGAAAGATCTTTTTTTGGTAAGACCAGTTTTGCTGGTAAGAGCAGATTTACTGGTAAGAACAGATACTGCAGTTACCTCCCTTTTTTTATAAGAACGGATGTCTATGTCTTATTTTGGCTTGATGATGAGAAAAGTACACCTAGCGGCTCGTCAACTTTGTTGACTTCTTTGTGATTCTCCTCGTGTGAACAAAGTTGAGCATACACCTCTCCGAGTTGATAGGTAAGTCCTTTAGCTTGTAGAACTTCAATAGAGCTCACTGCGTCATTCCAATCGGGCTTTTTGAACACCATCCTCAAAAGTTTACCTACAAAATCTTCATCACAAATGTTAGCTCCTACTTTAACAAATTCATTTCTCAAAGATACGAGTCTATGGTAGAGACTTTCAAAGGACTCGTTATCTTCAAACTTCATATTTTTTAATTTTGTGGCTAATCCGACCTTTCGAGTCTTTTTCATATGTTCATTCCCTTCATACATAAGGACTAGAATTCCATATTTCCTTAGCATTTGAGGAATGTGTGAGAGATAAGGCAATTGTCTCATGTATTGAACTTAAAATGGTATTCGTAGCATTGTCATTAATGTACTTAAAGTTTCTTTGATTCTTTGGTAAGGGTAATGCCATCTAGCTCATATTTTGGTAGGTAACCATCTTCAACTATTTTTCAAAATTCAAGCAAGGTAAGATAGTTCACCATACACCTTTTCCAATAAGAAAAGTTCTTGCAACTAACTCCAATGATCGAGGGTTCTTTTATAAATTTCAATTGGGCCATATTTCAAAATCAAGAACTAACAAGAATTTTTAGCTAGGTCTGAACATGTGTGCTCTGACACCAATTATTAGAATTGTGAAGTGAATTTTCACTAAAAAGGCGCAATTCAAAGATCAAGTAGTTGTGCAGAAGTGATTTCAATTCAATTAAAATCCTTTAAACCTTAATCACTTAACCAATCAATTTAACAAGCAAGTCTAAGAGTAAATCACAAAATAGAGATAAAAAAACTTAAAGAGAGAGAGAGAGTGAAGAGAGAGCAATCAAGCACAAGTGACACGGTATGTAACGTGGTTCGGCCTATCAAAAGAAACTTAGGCCTACGTCCACGGGTCTCTCGGAATAAAATGTCTTTCGGGCCATTACACTATAACCCAATGTTTTTACAAAGAGGCAGAGATGATCTTTGACTTCTTCCAACACACGATAGCCAATCTTCTTCATTCTAACTCGATGTAAGGGACAACACCACTCTACACCATTACAAAGGTCCAACTGACTAAACAATTAAGGACAAGGATGCACCACTTAACAATACAAATGTGGTGCACCAAAGGCATCAAATAGCAAAGAATGATCTCGAATAGACAACTAGAAAATTGGTAGCTATCCTAAGTGCTCTCAAGTTTAGGTAGCTTGAGGAGACTTGAAAGTGGCTCTCTTTAGTGCTTAATTGCAGATGGGAAGCTTGTCTGAATGTTTTGGATGACCTTCTGGGTCGAATCTACAATCTTTATATAGGCTGAGCACTTCTTGGGATTTTGATCTGTGAAGAATTGCCTCTAGTGTTACAGGAACCTCCATATCGGATGGGAATTGCGTTATAACGCGTTGGGCATTTTCCCTCTTTGCCCTTCTACAGCTGACATATAGGCCAGAGAACTGCTAACCCGTTATAATGCATGGCTGAGGCGTTATAACAGATGGCAATCCTTTGTGACGCCTTGCTGTAGCGTTATAGTAACGCTTGTATCGGGAATTTCTAGCATTTTGGCCTTCTCTCTCCTCCTGAGGCGTTATGACGCCTTGGTGACTAATTAATTATAACGCCTTGTAGACTTGTTATAACGAGTGAGGAAGCATTATGGTAACGTTGTGCTCTGTCTTGTGCCTTGAAGCCTTTCTTTGATGCTTAGACCATGTCATGTTTGAGCATGTTTGACATTGAGTTGTACCTGTTTTAACCTGCATTTTTACCAAAACTCAATGTGCAAAGTTAGTACTTTATGTGATTTGTAAATTGTCAAATAAGAGATGAGTTGATGTGTTTAATCCAACAACAATAACATACTATTTTCACATCTAAAAATTATTATTTCTTCCTAATTAAAACCATTACATCTCTTATGACATTAGGACTTTGAAGAGAAAATATATTTATTGCTAATAATCACAAAGTTTTTTATTTTTATTCATGATCGTAGGCTTACACCATAAACACAACACACACATTCAAATCTGAAAAATTGCTACAAGTGTGTGGCTTGAATTCAAAATCTCATCCATAAAAATCTAATTCCTTAACCAATTGCACTAGACATTGACTTAATAATAACAAAGTTAGCGGCATGTGGTGCAAAATTTGACTTAATAATTAAACAGGAAGTGGCTTTTGAATTTAATTTCCTTGTATGGAAAATTTGTGTTAGAATTTAGAAATTGCTAATTAATAATTATTGTTCAAAGAAGTATATCCCGTCTTTTCTTAGTCGAAAAACGATACATAATAACTAAATTCTTTGAATATACAAGATTCTTCTTCTTTTTCCAAGCAAAAGAAGGATCACGCTATACTAAATTAAATTTGAACAATGCTTTTAGACGATTTAAAAAAAATCCGCATTTTTTTAATTTTTGTTTGAACCCCAGTTGTATGCTTTAATTTTGATTTGTTTAAAATGGAATTTTTTTGTTGTATCCTTCAAAAATCAAGACGCCTAAAAGAGAAGGAAATAAGGTACTAGTTGAAAATATTTCTCGAGGTTTTCAAAATTTCAGTTAGAAGTAAAATGCTATAATATTACATTTAAAATTAAGATAGAATAAAGAGATAATGAACAAGTACGATGAAAGACTAACAAGAATAAAATGATCACTCATCAGTGATTTCTTTATTCTATAATCAATCTTCAGGAGGAATTCACATTTTCTGAAATAGTCAGCAGCAGTGGTCCTCATGCATTCTCACCGCTGCTACAGCTTCGAGTGTTGTTCGCATAGTATTTTTGCTACGGTACCAACGAATTTATAACGTAACAATATTGCTCGCTGACCATTTCGTGACCCCACATTATTTCGGGGGATACGAATTCCTTTAGGAGGATAGAGGGATGACGAATGATTTTAATAATGTACATTAAATAAGAATTATCATCTTTATCACTTTATATTCAACCAATTTTAAGGATAGAGAGATAAACGGATGTCATTACAATTATCTAAACTTAAAATAAGAATTATCATCTAATCTCTTCACTTTAAGTTTATGATTTTTTTTTTGAGATAGGAACAAGTTCAACCTCACTCAAATTTAAATTATCTAAAGTTCTCTCAATCAAATTTCAAACTCGCACTACATAGAAAGGAGATTTGGCAACTCCATAAAACAATTGTTATTGAAGAAAATTTTAAACTGTGTTAGAAGAAGTGCAAAAAAATCTCTGAAGATAAGACAACAATTATTTTAAATAACTATTGGCGTAGATTGAGATACGACAACGGTAATTTAAAATAACTGGTGTCTTTTTTTCAGTTTTTTTTTTCAAAACACTAGGGCAATGGTTGTTAAAATAACTGTAGACGTAGCTTCACGTATGACAATGGTTATTTTAAATAACTATTGTCTTATTCCTAAGCCTAACTTAAAAAGAGGGCTTCACGACTCTTTCTCTCTTTGTCTCATTCCCCTGAAACATTTAACAAAACACCACAAGGCATTTATCCTACTAGAGAAGTGTTTCTGGTCCGAGTACTTCATTTATGGGTGATAATCAATCAGGAAAACACCATAAAGCATCATATCCTACTAACAGAAGTGTTTCTGATATGATTACTTCATTTATGAGTGGAAACCACCACGAAGAAGCATAAAATATCATTCTAAGTGCTTCATATTTTATTACTTAATTTATGGGTGATAAACATTCAAGAAAACACCGCAAAGCATCTTATCCTTTTCTGGAAAGTGTTTCTGATCCGAGTATTTCATTTATGGATGATAACCATTCAAGAAAACACCACAAAGCATCCTATCCAACTAACAAAAGTGTTCCTGATATGATTACTTCATTTATGAGTGGTAACCTACCAATAAAGCTTCTTATCTTTTCATGAAACCACCCCGAAAAGCATAGAATACAATTTTAAGTGCTTCATGTTTGATTACTTCATTTATGGGTGGTAAACATTCAAGAAAACACCACAAAACATCTTATCCTGTTACGAGAAGTGTTTCTGATCTGAGTACTTCATTTATGGGTGGTATCATTTCAAGAAAACTCCAAACCTTTCAGGAAACCACAACGAAGAAATGTAGAATACCACTCTTAGGGCTTCATGACTATTATTCATTTATGGATGGTAACCATTGAAGAAAACACCACAAAGCATCCTTTCATACTACGAGATGTGTTCCTGATATGATTACTTGATTTATGAGTGGTAAGCTTCCAAGAAAACTCTAAACCTTTCCTTAAACCACCATGAAGAAGCATAGAATACCATTCTAAATGCTTCATATCTGATTACTTCATTTATGGGTGGTAACCATTCAAGAAAACACTACAAAGTATCCTATCTCACTACAAGAAGTGTTCCTGATATGATTACTTCTTTTATGAGTGGTAAACTTCCAAGAAACTCTAAACCTTTCATGAAACCACCGTGAAGAAGCATAGAATATCATTCTAAGTGTTTCATGTCTGATTACTTCGTTTATGAGTTGTACACATTCAAGAAAACATCGCAAAGAATCATATCCTTCTACGAGAAGTGTTTCTGATCCGAGTACTTCATTTATGGGTGCTAACCTTTCAAGAAAACTCCAAATCTTTCAAGAAACTACCACAGAGAAATGTAGAATATCATTCTAAGTGCTTCATTACTATTACTTCATTTATTGGTGGTAAACATTCAACAAAACACCACAAGGCAATTTATCCTGCTATCAGAAGTGTTTCTTATCCGAGTACTTCATTTATTGGAGATAACTATTCAAGAAAACACCACAAAACATCCTATCTTACTACCAGAAGTGTTCCTGATATGATTACTTCATTTTTTTTTTTATATACGAGTGGTAATCATCCAAGAAAACTTTAAACCTTTCATGAAACCACCACAAAGAAGGATAGAATGCCATTCTAAATGCTTCATGTCTTATTACTTCATTAATGGGTGGTAAACATTCAAGAAAAACACCGCAAAACATCTTATCTTGCTACAAGAAGTGTTTCTGATCCGAGTATTTCATTTATGGATGGTAACCTTTCAAGAAAACTTCAAACCTTTACGGAAACCACCATGTAGATATGTAGAATACTACTCTAAGCGCTTCACGACTATTACTTTATTTATGGGTGGTAAACTTTCAAGAAAACACAACAAAGCATCTTATCCTCCTACGAGAAGTGTTTCTGATCCGAATACTCTATTTATGGGTGGTAACCGTTCAAGAAAAATCCAAACCTTTCAGGAAACCACCACGAAAATTTGTAGAATACCATT
Source organism: Eleocharis quinqueflora (assembly GCA_964058865.1). Classification (NCBI taxonomy): domain Eukaryota; kingdom Viridiplantae; phylum Streptophyta; class Magnoliopsida; order Poales; family Cyperaceae; genus Eleocharis; species Eleocharis quinqueflora. Next base: position 16,435 of record CAXKVX010001336.1, read on the forward strand.
CTAAGCGCTTCATGTCTTATTACTTCATTTATGGACGGTAAACATTCAATAAAACACCGCAAAGCATCTTATCCTATTACGAGAAGTGTTTCTAATCCGAGTACTACATTTATGGGTGGAATCCTTTCAAGAAAACTCAAAACCTTTCAGGAAACCACAACGAAGAAATGTAGAATACCACTCTAAGCGCTTCATGACTATTACTTCATTTATTGGTGGTATATACATTCAACAAAACACCACAAAGTATTTTATCCTGCTACGAGAAGTGTTTGTCATTCGGGTACTTCATTTATGGGTGGTAACCAATCAAGCAAATACCACAAAGCATCATATCCTACTACGAGAAGTGTTGCTCATATGAATACTTCATATGAGTGGAAACCTTCCAAAAAAACTCTAAATCTTTCATGAAACCACCAGCAAGAAGCATAGAATACCATTCTAAGTACTTCATGTCAGATTACTTCATCTATGGGTGGTAAAAACAATCTAGAGAACACCTCAAAGCATCTTGTCATGCTACGAGAACTGTTTCTGATCCGAGTAATTCATTTGCGGGTTGTAACCTTTCAAGAAAACTCCAAATCTTTCAGGAAACTACCACGGAGAACTGTAGAATACATTTCTAAGTGCTTCATTACTATTACTTCATTTATTGGTGGTAAACATTTAACAAAACACCACAAGGCAATTTATCCTGCTATGAGAACTGTTTCTTATCCGAGTACTTCATTTATTAGTGATAACCATTCAAGAAACAAAGCATCCTATCTTACTACCAGAAGTGTTCCTGATATGATTACTTCATTTACGAGTGGTAATCATCCAAGAAAACTCTAAACCTTTCATGAAACCACCACAAAGAAGGATAGAATACCATTCTAAATGCTTCATGTCTTATTAATTCATTAATGGGTGGTAAACATTCAAGAAAATACCGCAAAACATCTTATCCTGCTACGAGAAGTGTTTCTGATCCGAGAATTTCATTTATGGATGTTAACCTTTCAAGAAAACTTAATTCAAACCTTTAAGGAAACCACCACGTAGATATGTAGAATACTACTCTAAGCGCTTATTAACTATTACTTTTTGTATGGGTGGTAAACATTCAAGAAAACACAACAAAGCATCTTATCCTCCTACGAGAAGTGTTTCTGATCCGAGTACTTCATTTATGGGTGATAACCAATCAAGAAAATATCACAAAACATCCTATCCAACTACAAGAAGTGTTGCTGACATGAATACTTCATTTATGAGTGGTAACATTTTAAGAAAACTCTAAATCTTTCTTGAAACCACCAGGAAGAAGCATAAAATACCATTCTAAGTACTTCATGTAAGATTACTTCATTTATGGGTGGTAAACATTCAAGAGAACACGGCAAAGCATTTTATCCTGCTACGAGAAGTGTTTCTGATCCGAGTACTTCATTTAGGGGAGGTAACATTTCAAGAAAACCCCGAACCATTCAGGAAACCACCACGAAGAAATGTAGAATACCACTCTAAACGCTTCATGACTTTTACTTCATTTATGTGTGGTAAACATTCAAGAAAACACTGCAAAGCATTTTATCCTGCTACGAGAAGCGTTTCTGATCCGAGTAATTCATTTGTACTTCATTTATTGGTGGTAAACATTTAACAAAACTCCACAAGGCAATTTATCCTGATATGAGAAGTGTTTCTTATCCGAGTACTTCATTTATTGGTAATAACGATTCAATAAAACACCACAAAGCATCCTATCTTACTACCAGAAGTGTTCCTGATATGATTACTTCATTTACGAGTGGTAATCATCCAAGAAAACTCTATTTACGAGTGCTCTATTTATGGACGGTAACCTTTCAAGAAATCTCCAAACCTTTCAGAAAACCACCAAGAAAATATGTAGAATACCACTCTAAGTGCTTCAAGACTATTACTTCATTTATGGGTGGTAAACATTCAACAAAACACCACAAAGCATTTTATCCTGCTATGATAAGTGTTTTTTTATCCGAGTATTTCATTTATGGGTGATAACCATTCAAGAAAACACCACAAAACATCCTATGCAACTAACAGAAGTGTTCCTGATATGATTACTTCATTTATGAGTGGTAACCATCGAAGAAAACTCTAAACCTTTCAAGAAACCACCACGAAGAAGCATAGAATACCATTCCAAGTGCTTCATGTCTTATTACTTCATTTATGGGTGGTAACATTGAAGGAAACACCGCAAAGAATCTTAACCTGCTACAAGAAGTGTTTCTGATTCGAGTACTTCATTTATGGATGATAAACATTCAACAAAACACCACAAAGCATCTTATCCTACTAACAGAAGTGTTCCTGATATGATTACTTCATTTGTAAGTGGTAACCTACCAATAAAACATCTTATCTTCTCATGCAACCACCAAGAAGAAACATAAAATACCATTCTAAGTGCTTTATGTTTGATTACTTCATTTATGGGTGGTAAACATTCAATAAAACACCGCAAAGCATCTTATCATGCTACGAGAAGTGTTTCTGATCCGAGTAATTCATTTGTACTTCATTTATTGGTGGTAAACATTCAACAAAACTCCACAAGGCAATTTATCCTGATATGAGAAGTGTTTCTTATCCGAGTACTTCATTTATTGGTGATAACCATTCAATAAAACACCACAAAGCATCCTATCTTACTACCAGAAGTGTTCCTGATATGATTACTTCATTTACGAGTGGTAATCATCCAAGAAAACTCTAAACCTTTCATGAAACCACCACAAAGAAGGATAGAATGCCATTCTAAATGCTTCATGTCTTATTACTTCATTAATGGGTGGTAAACATTCAAAAAAACATCGCAAAACATCTTATCCTGCTACGAGAAGTGTTTCTGATCCGAGAATTTCATTTATGGATGTTAACCTTTCAAGAAAACTTAATTCAAACCTTTAAGGAAACCACCACGTACATATGTAGAATACTACTCTAAGCGCTTATTGACTATTACTTTTTTTATGGGTGGTAAACATTCAAGAAAACACAACAAAGCATCTTATCCTCGTACGAGAAGTGTTTCTGATCCGAGTACTTCATTTATGAGTGATAACCATTCAAGAAAATATCACAAAACATCCTATCCAACTACAAGAAGTGTTGCTGACATGAATACTTCATTTATGAGTGGTAACATTTTAAGAAAACTCTAAATCTTTCTTGAAACCACCAGGAAGTAGCATAAAATACCATTCTAAGTACTTCATGTAAGATTACTTCATTTATGGGTGGTAAACATTAAAGAGAACACGGCAAAGCATTTTATCCTGCTACGAGAAGTGTTTCTGATCCGAGTACTTCATTTAGGGGAGGTAACATTTCAAGAAAACCCAAAACCATTCAGGAAACCACCACGAAGAAATGTAGAATACCACTCTTAACGCTTCCTGACTTTTACTTCATTTATGTGTGGTAAACATTCAAGAAAACACTGCAAAGCATCTTATCCTGCTACGAGAAGTGTTTCTGATCCGAGTGCTCTATTTATGGGTGGTAACCTTTCAAGAAATCTCCAAACCTTTCAGGAAACCACCAAGAAAATATGTAGAATACCACTCTATGTGCTGCAAGACTATTACTTCATTTATGGGTGGTAAACATTCAACAAAACACCACAAAGCATTTTATCCTGCTATGATAAGTGTTTTTGATCCGAGTATTTCATTTATAGGTGATAACCATTCAAGAAAACACCACAAAGCATCCTATGCAACTAACAGAAGTGTTCCTGATATGATTACTTCATTTATGAGTGGTAACCATCGAAGAAAACTCTAAACCTTTCAAGAAACCACCACGAAGAAGCATAGAATACCATTCGAAGTGCTTCATGTCTTATTACTTCATTTATGGGTGGTAAACATTGAAGGAAACACCGCAAAGAATCTTAACCTGCTACAAGAAGTGTTTCTGATTCGAGTACTTCATTTATGGATGATAAACATTCAACAAAACACCACAAAGCATCTTATCCTACTAACAGAAGTGTTCCTGATATGATTACTTCATTTGTAAGTGGTAACCTACCAATAAAACATCTTATCTTCTCATGCAACCACCAAGAAGAAACATAAAATACCATTCTAAGTGCTTTATGTTTGATTACTTCATTTATGGGTGGTAAACATTCAATAAAACACCGCAAAGCATCTTATCATGCTACGAGAAGTGTTTCTGATCCGAGTAATTCATTTGTACTTCATTTATTGGTGGTAAACATTCAACAAAACTCCACAAGGCAATTTATCCTGATATGAGAAGTGTTTCTTATCCGAGTACTTCATTTATTGGTGATAACCATTCAATAAAACACCACAAAGCATCCTATCTTACTACCAGAAGTGTTCCTGATATGATTACTTCATTTACGAGTGGTAATCATCCAAGAAAACTCTAAACCTTTCATGAAACCACCACAAAGAAGGATAGAATGCCATTCTAAATGCTTCATGTCTTATTACTTCATTAATGGGTGGTAAACATTCAAAAAAACATCGCAAAACATCTTATCCTGCTACGAGAAGTGTTTCTGATCCGGGAATTTCATTTATGGATGTTAACCTTTCAAGAAAACTTAATTCAAACCTTTAAGGAAACCACCACGTACATATGTAGAATACTACTCTAAGCGCTTATTGACTATTACTTTTTTTATGGGTGGTAAACATTCAAGAAAACACAACAAAGCATCTTATCCTCCTACGAGAAGTGTTTCTGATCCGAGTACTTCATTTATGAGTGATAACAATTCAAGAAAATATCACAAAACATCCTATCCAACTACAAGAAGTGTTGCTGACATGAATACTTCATTTATGAGTGGTAACATTTTAAGAAAACTCTAAATCTTTCTTGAAACCACCAGGAAGAAGCATAGAATACCATTCTAGTACTTCATGTAAGATTACTTCATTTATGGGTGGTAAACATTAAAGAGAACACGGCAAAGCATTTTATCCTGCTACGAGAAGTGTTTCTGATCCGAGTACTTCATTTAGGGGAGGTAACATTTCAAGAAAACCCCATACCATTCAGGAAACCACCACGAAGAAATGTAGAATACCACTCTAAACGCTTCATGACTTTTACTTCATTTATGTGTGGTAAACATTCAAGAAAACACTCCAAAGCATCTTATCCTGCTACGAGAAGTGTTTCTGATCCGAGTGCTCTATTTATGGGTGGTAACCTTTCAAGAAATCTCCAAACCTTTCAGGAAACCACCATGAAAATATGTAGAATACCACTCTTAGTGCTTCAAGACTATTACTTCATTTATGGGTGGTAAACATTCAACAAAACACCACAAAGCATTTTATCCTGCTATGATAAGTGTTTTTTATCCGAGTATTTCATTTATGGGTGATAACCATTCAAGAAAACACCACAAAGCATCCTATGCAACTAACAGAAGTGTTCCTGATATGATTACTTCATTTATGAGTGGTAACCATCGAAGAAAACTCTAAACCTTTCAAGAAACCACCACGAAGAAGCATAGAATACCATTCGAAGTGCTTAATGTCTTATTACTTCATTTATGGGTGGTAAACATTCAAGGAAACACCGCAAAGAATCTTATCCTGCTACAAGAAGTGTTTCTGATTCGAGTACTTCATTTATGGCTGATAAACATTTAACAAAACACCACAAAGCATCTTATCCTACTAACAGAAGTGTTCCTGATATGATTACTTCATTTGTAAGTGGTAACCTACCAATAAAACATCTTATCTTCTCATGCAACCACCAAGAAGAAACATAAAATACCATTCTAAGTGCTTTATGTTTGATTACTTCATTTATGGGTGGTAAACATTCAATAAAACACCGCAAAGCATCTTATCATGCTACGAGAAGTGTTTCTGATCCGAGTAATTCATTTGTACTTCATTTATTGGTGGTAAACATTCAACAAAACTCCACAAGGCAATTTATCCTGATATGAGAAGTGTTTCTTATCCGAGTACTTCATTTATTGGTGATAACCATTCAATAAAACACCACAAAGCATCCTATCTTACTACCAGAAGTGTTCTTGATATGATTACTTCATTTACGAGTGGTAATCATCCAAGAAAACTCTAAACCTTTAATGGAACCACCACAAAGAAGGATAGAATGCCATTCTAAATGCTTCATGTCTTATTAATTCATTAATGGGTGGTAAACATTCAAGAAAACATCGCAAAACATCATATCCATCTACGAGAAGTGTTTCTGATCCGAGTGCTCTATTTAAGGGTGGTAACCTTTCAAGAAAACTTCAAACCATTAAGGAAACCACCACGTAGATATGTAGAATACTACTATAAGCGCTTCATGACTATTACTTTATTTATGGTGGTAAACATTCAAGAAAACCCAACAAAGCCTCTTATCCTCGTACGAGAAGTGTTTCTGGTCTGAGTACTCTATTTATGGGTGGTAACCTTTCAAGCAAACACCAAACCTTTCAGGAAACTACGACGGAGAAATGTAGAATACCATTATAAGCACATCATGACTATTACTTCATTTATTGGTGGTAAACATTCAACAAAACACCGCAAGGCAATTTATCCTGCTATTGGAAGTGTTTCTTATCCGAGTACTTCATTTATTGGTGATAACCATTCAAGAAAACACCACAGAGCATCCTATCTTACTACCAGAAGTGTTCCTGATATGATTACTTCATTTACGAGTGGTAATCATCCAAGAAAACTCCAAACCTATCAGGAAACTACCACGGAGAAATGTAGAATACCATTCTAAGCGCTTCATTACTATTACTTCATTTATTGGTGGTAAACATTCAACAAAACACCACAAGGCAATTTATCCTGCTATGAGAACTGTTTCTTATCCGAGTACTTCATTTATTAGTGATAACCAATCAAGAAACAAAGCATCCTATCTTACTACCAGAAGTGTTCCTGATATGATTACTTCATTTACGAGTGGTAATCATCCAAGAAAACTCTAAACCTTTAATGGAACCACCACAAAGAAGGATAGAATGCCATTCTAAATGCTTCAAGTCTTTTTAATTCATTAATGGGTGGTAAACATTCAAGAAAACATCGCAAAACATCTTATCCATCTACGAGAAGTGTTTCTGATCCGAGTGCTCTATTTATGGGTGGTAACCTTTCAAGAAAACTTCAAACCATTAAGGAAACCACCACGTAGATATGTAGAATACTACTATAAGCGCTTCATGACTATTACTTTATTTATGGTGGTAAACATTCAAGAAAACCCAACAAAGCCTCTTATCCTCGTACGAGAAGTGTTTCTGATCTGAGTACTCTATTTATGGGTGGTAACCTTTCAAGCAAACACCAAACCTTTCAGGAAACTACGACGGAGAAATGTAGAATACCATTCTAAGCGCATCATGACTATTACTTCATTTATTGGTGGTAAACATTCAACAAAACACCGCAAGGCAATTTATCCTGCTATGAGAAGTGTTTCTTATCCGAGTACTTCATTTATTGGTGATAACCATTCAAGAAAACACCACAGAGGATCCTATCTTACTACCAGAAGTGTTCCTGATATGATTACTTCATTTACGAGTGGTAATCATCCAAGAAAACTCTAAACCTTTAATGGAACCACCACAAAGAAGGATAGAATGCCATTCTAAATGCTTCAAGTCTTATTAATTCATTAATGGGTGGTAAACATTCAAGAAAACATCGCAAAACATCTTATCCATCTACGAGAAGTGTTTCTGATCCGAGTGCTCTATTTATGGGTGGTAACCTTTCAAGAAAACTTCAAACCATTAAGGAAACCACCACGTAGATATGTAGAATACTACTATAAGCGCTTCATGACTATTACTTTATTTATGGTGGTAAACATTCAAGAAAACCCAACAAAGCCTCTTATCCTCGTACGAGAAGTGTTTCTGATCTGAGTACTCTATTTATGGGTGGTAACCTTTCAAGCAAACACCAAACCTTTCAGGAAACTACGACGGAGAAATGTAGAATACCATTCTAAGCGCATCATGACTATTACTTCATTTATTGGTGGTAAACATTCAACAAAACACCGCAAGGCAATTTATCCTGCTATGAGAAGTGTTTCTTATCCGAGTACTTCATTTATTGGTGATAACCATTCAAGAAAACACCACAGAGGATCCTATCTTACTACCAGAAGTGTTCCTGATATGATTACTTCATTTACGAGTGGTAATCATCCAAGAAAACTCTAAACCTTTAATGGAACCACCACAAAGAAGGATAGAATGCCATTCTAAATGCTTCAAGTCTTATTAATTCATTAATGGGTGGTAAACATTCATGAAAACATCGCAAAACATCTTATCCATCTACGAGAAGTGTTTCTGATCCGAGTGCTCTATTTATGGGTGGTAACCTTTCAAGAAAACTTCAAACCATTAAGGAAACCACCACGTAGATATGTAGAATACTACTATAAGCGCTTCATGACTATTACTTTATTTATGGTGGTAAACATTCAATAAAACCCAACAAAGCCTCTTATCCTCGTACGAGAAGTGTTTCTGATCTGAGTACTCTATTTATGGGTGGTAACCTTTCAAGCAAACACCAAACCTTTCAGGAAACTACGACGGAGAAATGTAGAATACCATTCTAAGCGCATCATGAATATTACTTCATTTATTGGTGGTAAACATTCAACAAAACACCGCAAGGCAATTTATCCTGCTTTGAGAAGTGTTTCTTATCCGAGTACTTCATTTATTGGTGATAACCATTCAAGAAAACACCACAAAGCATCCTATCTTACTACCAGAAGTGTTCCTGATATGATTACTTCATTTACGAGTGGTAATCATCCAAGAAAACTCCAAACCTATCAGGAAACTACCACGGAGAAATGTAGAGTACCATTCTAAGCGCTTCATTACTATTACTTCATTTATTGGTGGTAAACATTCAACAAAACACCACAAGGCAATTTATCCTGCTATGAGAACTGTTTCTTATCCGAGTACTTCATTTATTAGTGATAACCATTCAAGAAACAAAGCATCCTATCTTACTACCAGAAGTGTTCCTGATATGATTACTTCATTTACGAGTGGTAATCATCCAAGAAAACTCTAAACCTTTAATGGAACCACCACAAAGAAGGATAGAATGCCATTCTAAATGCTTCAAGTCTTATTAATTCATTAATGGGTGGTAAACATTCATGAAAACATCGCAAAACATCTTATCCATCTACGAGAAGTGTTTCTGATCCGAGTGCTCTATTTATGGGTGGTAACCTTTCAAGAAAACTTCAAACCATTAAGGAAACCACCACGTAGATATGTAGAATACTACTATAAGCGCTTCATGACTATTACTTTATTTATGGTGGTAAACATTCAAGAAAACCCAACAAAGCCTCTTATCCTCGTACGAGAAGTGTTTCTGATCTGAGTACTCTATTTATGGGTGGTAACCTTTCAAGCAAACACCAAACCTTTCAGGAAACTACGACGGAGAAATGTAGAATACCATTCTAAGCGCATCATGACTATTAGTTCATTTATTGGTGGTAAACATTCAACAAAACACCGCAAGGCAATTTATCCTGCTATGAGAAGTGTTTCTTATCCGAGTACTTCATTTATTGGTGATAACCATTCAAGAAAACACCACAGAGGATCCTATCTTACTACCAGAAGTGTTCCTGATATGATTACTTCATTTACGAGTGGTAATCATCCAAGAAAACTCTAAACCTTTAATGGAACCACCACAAAGAAGGATAGAATGCCATTCTAAATGCTTCAAGTCTTATTAATTCATTAATGGGTGGTAAACATTCATGAAAACATCGCAAAACATCTTATCCATCTACGAGAAGTGTTTCTGATCCGAGTGCTCTATTTATGGGTGGTAACCTTTCAAGAAAACTTCAAACCATTAAGGAAACCACCACGTAGATATGTAGAATACTACTATAAGCGCTTCATGACTATTACTTTATTTATGGTGGTAAACATTCAATAAAACCCAACAAAGCCTCTTATCCTCGTACGAGAAGTGTTTCTGATCTGAGTACTCTATTTATGGGTGGTAACCTTTCAAGCAAACACCAAACCTTTCAGGAAACTACGACGGAGAAATGTAGAATACCATTCTAAGCGCATCATGAATATTACTTCATTTATTGGTGGTAAACATTCAACAAAACACCGCAAGGCAATTTATCCTGCTTTGAGAAGTGTTTCTTATCCGAGTACTTCATTTATTGGTGATAACCATTCAAGAAAACACCACAAAGCATCCTATCTTACTACCAGAAGTGTTCCTGATATGATTACTTCATTTACGAGTGGTAATCATCCAAGAAAACTCCAAACCTATCAGGAAACTACCACGGAGAAATGTAGAGTACCATTCTAAGCGCTTCATTACTATTACTTCATTTATTGGTGGTAAACATTCAACAAAACACCACAAGGCAATTTATCCTGCTATGAGAACTGTTTCTTATCCGAGTACTTCATTTATTAGTGATAACCATTCAAGAAACAAAGCATCCTATCTTACTACCAGAAGTGTTCCTGATATGATTACTTCATTTACGAGTGGTAATCATCCAAGAAAACTCTAAACCTTTAATGGAACCACCACAAAGAAGGATAGAATGCCATTCTAAATGCTTCAAGTCTTATTAATTCATTAATGGGTGGTAAACATTCATGAAAACATCGCAAAACATCTTATCCATCTACGAGAAGTGTTTCTGATCCGAGTGCTCTATTTATGGGTGGTAACCTTTCAAGAAAACTTCAAACCATTAAGGAAACCACCACGTAGATATGTAGAATACTACTATAAGCGCTTCATGACTATTACTTTATTTATGGTGGTAAACATTCAATAAAACCCAACAAAGCCTCTTATCCTCGTACGAGAAGTGTTTCTGATCTGAGTACTCTATTTATGGGTGGTAACCTTTCAAGCAAACACCAAACCTTTCAGGAAACTACGACGGAGAAATGTAGAATACCATTCTAAGCGCATCATGAATATTACTTCATTTATTGGTGGTAAACATTCAACAAAACACCGCAAGGCAATTTATCCTGCTTTGAGAAGTGTTTCTTATCCGAGTACTTCATTTATTGGTGATAACCATTCAAGAAAACACCACAGAGGATCCTATCTTACTACCAGAAGTGTTCCTGATATGATTACTTCATTTACGAGTGGTAATCATCGAAGAAAACTCTAAACCTTTAATGGAACCACCACAAAGAAGGATAGAATGCCATTCTAAATGCTTCAAGTCTTATTAATTCATTAATGGGTGGTAAACATTCAAGAAAACATCGCAAAACATCTTATCCATCTACGAGAAGTGTTTCTGATCCGAGTGCTCTATTTATGGGTGGTAACCTTTCAAGAAAACTTCAAACCATTAAGGAAACCACCACGTAGATATGTAGAATACTACTATAAGCGCTTCATGACTATTACTTTATTTATGGTGGTAAACATTCAAGAAAACCCAACAAAGCCTATTATCCTCGTACGAGAAGGGTTTCTGATCTGAGTACTCTATTTATGGGTGGTAACCTTTCAAGCAAACACCAAACCTTTCAGGAAACTACGACGGAGAAATGTAGAATACCATTCTAAGCGCATCATGACTATTAGTTCATTTATTGGTGGTAAACATTCAACAAAACACCGCAAGGCAATTTATCCTGCTATGAGAAGTGTTTCTTATCCGAGTACTTCATTTATTGGTGATAACCATTCAAGAAAACACCACAAAGCATCCTATCTTACTACCAGAAGTGTTCCTGATATGATTACTTCATTTACGAGTGGTAATCATCCAAGAAAACTCCAAACCTATCAGGAAACTACCACGGAGAAATGTAGAATACCATTCTAAGTGCTTCATTACTATTACTTCATTTATTGGTGGTAAACATTCAACAAAACACCACAAGGCAATTTATCCTGCTATGAGAACTGTTTCTTATCCGAGTACTTCATTTATTAGTGATAACCATTCAAGAAACAAAGCATCCTATCTTACTACCAGAAGTGTTCCTGATATTATTACTTCATTTACGAGTGGTAATCATCCAAGAAAACTCTAAACCTTTAATGGAACCACCACAAAGAAGGATAGAATGCCATTCTAAATGCTTCAAGTCTTATTAATTCATTAATAGGTGGTAAACATTCAAGAAAACATCGCAAAACATCTTATCCATCTACGAGAAGTGTTTCTGATCCGAGTGCTCTATTTATGGGTGGTAACCTTTCAAGAAAACTTCAAACCATTAAGGAAACCACCACGTAGATATGTAGATTACTACTATAAGCTCTTCATGACTATTACTTTATTTATGGTGGTAAACATTCAAGAAAACCCAACAAAGCCTCTTATCCTAGTACGAGAAGTGTTTCTGATCTGAGTACTCTATTTATGGGTGGTAACCTTTCAAGCAAACACCAAACCTTTCAGGAAACTACGACGGAGAAATGTAGAATACCATTCTAAGCGCATCATGACTATTACTTCATTTATTGGTGGTAAACATTCAACAAAACACCGCAAGGCAATTTATCCTGCTATGAGAAGTGTTTCTTATCCGAGTACTTCATTTATTGGTGATAACCATTCAAGAAAACACCACAGAGGATCCTATCTTACTACCAGAAGTGTTCCTGATATGATTACTTCATTTACGAGTGGTAATCATCCAAGAAAACTCTAAACCTTTAATGGAACCACCACAAAGAAGGATAGAATGCCATTCTAAATGCTTCAAGTCTTATTAATTCATTAATGGGTGGTAAACATTCAAGAAAACATCGCAAAACATCTTATCCATCTACGAGAAGTGTTTCTGATCCGAGTGCTCTATTTATGGGTGGTAACCTTTCAAGAAAACTTCAAACCATTAAGGAAACCACCACGTAGATATGTAGAATACTACTATAAGCGCTTCATGACTATTACTTTATTTATGGTGGTAAACATTCAAGAAAACCCAACAAAGCCTCTTATCCTCGTACGAGAAGTGTTTCTGATCTGAGTACTCTATTTATGGGTGGTAACCTTTCAAGCAAACACCAAACCTTTCAGGAAACTACGACGGAGAAATGTAGAATACCATTCTAAGCGCATCATGACTATTACTTCATTTATTGGTGGTAAACATTCAACAAAACACCGCAAGGCAATTTATCCTGCTATTGGAAGTGTTTCTTATCCGAGTACTTCATTTATTGGTGATAACCATTCAAGAAAACACCACAGAGCATCCTATCTTACTACCAGAAGTGTTCCTGATATGATTACTTCATTTACGAGTGGTAATCATCCAAGAAAACTCCAAACCTATCAGGAAACTACCACGGAGAAATGTAGAATACCATTCTAAGTGCTTCATTACTATTACTTCATTTATTGGTGGTAAACATTCAACAAAACACCACAAGGCAATTTATCCTGCTATGAGAACTGTTTCTTATCCGAGTACTTCATTTATTAGTGATAACCATTCAAGAAACAAAGCATCCTATCTTACTACCAGAAGTGTTCCTGATATTATTACTTCATTTACGAGTGGTAATCATCCAAGAAAACTCTAAACCTTTAATGGAACCACCACAAAGAAGGATAGAATGCCATTCTAAATGCTTCAAGTCTTATTAATTCATTAATAGGTGGTAAACATTCAAGAAAACATCGCAAAACATCTTATCCATCTACGAGAAGTGTTTCTGATCCGAGTGCTCTATTTATGGGTGGTAACCTTTCAAGAAAACTTCAAACCATTAAGGAAACCACCACGTAGATATGTAGATTACTACTATAAGCGCTTCATGACTATTACTTTATTTATGGTGGTAAACATTCAAGAAAACCCAACAAAGCCTCTTATCCTAGTACGAGAAGTGTTTCTGATCTGAGTACTCTATTTATGGGTGGTAACCTTTCAAGCAAACACCAAACCTTTCAGGAAACTACGACGGAGAAATGTAGAATACCATTCTAAGCGCATCATGACTATTACTTCATTTATTGGTGGTAAACATTCAACAAAACACCGCAAGGCAATTTATCCTGCTATGAGAAGTGTTTCTTATCCGAGTACTTCATTTATTGGTGATAACCATTCAAGAAAACACCACAGAGGATCCTATCTTACTACCAGAAGTGTTCCTGATATGATTACTTCATTTACGAGTGGTAATCATCCAAGAAAACTCTAAACCTTTAATGGAACCACCACAAAGAAGGATAGAATGCCATTCTAAATGCTTCAAGTCTTATTAATTCATTAATGGGTGGTAAACATTCAAGAAAACATCGCAAAACATCTTATCCATCTACGAGAAGTGTTTCTGATCCGAGTGCTCTATTTATGGGTGGTAACCTTTCAAGAAAACTTCAAACCATTAAGGAAACCACCACGTAGATATGTAGAATACTACTATAAGCGCTTCATGACTATTACTTTATTTATGGTGGTAAACATTCAAGAAAACCCAACAAAGCCTCTTATCCTCGTACGAGAAGTGTTTCTGATCTGAGTACTCTATTTATGGGTGGTAACCTTTCAAGCAAACACCAAACCTTTCAGGAAACTACGACGGAGAAATGTAGAATACCATTCTAAGCGCATCATGACTATTACTTCATTTATTGGTGGTAAACATTCAACAAAACACCGCAAGGCAATTTATCCTGCTATGAGAAGTGTTTCTTATCCGAGTACTTCATTTATTGGTGATAACCATTCAAGAAAACACCACAGAGGATCCTATCTTACTACCAGAAGTGTTCCTGATATGATTACTTCATTTACGAGTGGTAATCATCCAAGAAAACTCTAAACCTTTAATGGAACCACCACAAAGAAGGATAGAATGCCATTCTAAATGCTTCAAGTCTTATTAATTCATTAATGGGTGGTAAACATTCAAGAAAACATCGCAAAACATCTTATCCATCTACGAGAAGTGTTTCTGATCCGAGTGCTCTATTTATGGGTGGTAACCTTTCAAGAAAACTTCAAACCATTAAGGAAACCACCACGTAGATATGTAGAATACTACTATAAGCGCTTCATGACTATTACTTTATTTATGGTGGTAAACATTCAAGAAAACCCAACAAAGCCTCTTATCCTCGTACGAGAAGTGTTTCTGATCTGAGTACTCTATTTATGGGTGGTAACCTTTCAAGCAAACACCAAACCTTTCAGGAAACTACGACGGAGAAATGTAGAATACCATTCTAAGCGCATCATGACTATTACTTCATTTATTGGTGGTAAACATTCAACAAAACACCGCAAGGCAATTTATCCTGCTATGAGAAGTGTTTCTTATCCGAGTACTTCATTTATTGGTGATAACCATTCAAGAAAACACCACAGAGGATCCTATCTTACTACCAGAAGTGTTCCTGATATGATTACTTCATTTACGAGTGGTAATCATCCAAGAAAACTCTAAACCTTTAATGGAACCACCACAAAGAAGGATAGAATGCCATTCTAAATGCTTCAAGTCTTATTAATTCATTAATGGGTGGTAAACATTCATGAAAACATCGCAAAACATCTTATCCATCTACGAGAAGTGTTTCTGATCCGAGTGCTCTATTTATGGGTGGTAACCTTTCAAGAAAACTTCAAACCATTAAGGAAACCACCACGTAGATATGTAGAATACTACTATAAGCGCTTCATGACTATTACTTTATTTATGGTGGTAAACATTCAATAAAACCCAACAAAGCCTCTTATCCTCGTACGAGAAGTGTTTCTGATCTGAGTACTCTATTTATGGGTGGTAACCTTTCAAGCAAACACCAAACCTTTCAGGAAACTACGACGGAGAAATGTAGAATACCATTCTAAGCGCATCATGAATATTACTTCATTTATTGGTGGTAAACATTCAACAAAACACCGCAAGGCAATTTATCCTGCTTTGAGAAGTGTTTCTTATCCGAGTACTTCATTTATTGGTGATAACCATTCAAGAAAACACCACAAAGCATCCTATCTTACTACCAGAAGTGTTCCTGATATGATTACTTCATTTACGAGTGGTAATCATCCAAGAAAACTCCAAACCTATCAGGAAACTACCACGGAGAAATGTAGAGTACCATTCTAAGCGCTTCATTACTATTACTTCATTTATTGGTGGTAAACATTCAACAAAACACCACAAGGCAATTTATCCTGCTATGAGAACTGTTTCTTATCCGAGTACTTCATTTATTAGTGATAACCATTCAAGAAACAAAGCATCCTATCTTACTACCAGAATGTTCCTGATATGATTACTTCATTTACGAGTGGTAATCATCCAAGAAAACTCTAAACCTTTAATGGAACCAACACAAAGAAGGATAGAATGCCATTCTAAATGCTTCAAGTCTAATTAATTCATTAATGGGTGGTAAACATTCAAGAAAACATCGCAAAACATCTTATCCATCTACGAGAAGTGTTTCTGATCCGAGTGCTCTATTTATGGGTGGTAACCTTTCAAGAAAACTTCAAACCATTAAGGAAACCACCACGTAGATATGTAGAATACTACTATAAGCGCTTCATGACTATTACTTTATTTATGGTGGTAAACATTCAAGAAAACCCAACAAAGCCTCTTATCCTCGTACGAGAAGTGTTTCTGATCTGAGTACTCTATTTATGGGTGGTAACCTTTCAAGCAAACACCAAACCTTTCAGGAAACTACGACAGAGAAATGTAGAATACCATTCTAAGCGCATCATGACTATTATTTCATTTATTGGTGGTAAACATTCAACAAAACACCGCAAGGCAATTTATCCTGCTATGAGAAGTGTTTCTTATCCGAGTACTTCATTTATTGGTGATAACCATTCAAGAAAACACCACAAAGCATCCTATCTTACTACCAGAAGTGTTCCTGATATGATTACTTCATTTACGAGTGGTAATCATCCAAGAAAACTCCAAACCTATCAGGAAACTACCACGGAGAAATGTAGAATACCATTCTAAGTGCTTCATTACTATTACTTCATTTATTGGTGGTAAACATTCAACAAAACACCACAAGGCAATTTATCCTGCTATGAGAACTGTTTCTTATCCGAGTACTTCATTTATTAGTGATAACCATTCAAGAAACAAAGCATCCTATCTTACTACCAGAAGTGTTCCTGATATGATTACTTCATTTACGAGTGGTAATCATCCAAGAAAACTCTAAACCTTTAATGGAACCACCACAAAGAAGGATAGAATGCCATTCTAAATGCTTCAAGTCTTATTAATTCATTAATGGGTGGTAAACATTCAAGAAAACATCGCAAAACATCTTATCCATCTACGAGAAGTGTTTCTGATCCGAGTGCTCTATTTATGGGTGGTAACCTTTCAAGAAAACTTCAAACCATTAAGGAAACCACCACGTAGATATGTAGAATACTACTATAAGCGCTTCATGACTATTACTTTATTTATGGTGGTAAACATTCAAGAAAACCCAACAAAGCCTCTTATCCTCGTACGAGAAGTGTTTCTGATCTGAGTACTCTATTTATGGGTGGTAACCTTTCAAGCAAACACCAAACCTTTCAGGAAACTACGACGGAGAAATGTAGAATACCATTCTAAGCGCATCATGACTATTACTTCATTTATTGGTGGTAAACATTCAACAAAACACCGCAAGGCAATTTATCCTGCTATGAGAAGTGTTTCTTATTCGAGTACTTCATTTATTGGTGATAACCATTCAAGAAAACACCACAGAGGATCCTATCTTACTACCAGAAGTGTTCCTGGTATGATTACTTCATTTACGAGTGGTAATCATCCAAGAAAACTCTAAACCTTTAATGGAACCACCACAAAGAAGGATAGAATGCCATTCTAAATGCTTCAAGTCTTATTAATTCATTAATGGGTGGTAAACATTCATGAAAACATCGCAAAACATCTTATCCATCTACGAGAAGTGTTTCTGATCCGAGTGCTCTATTTATGGGTGGTAACCTTTCAAGAAAACTTCAAACCATTAAGGAAACCACCACGTAGATATGTAGAATACTACTATAAGCGCTTCATGACTATTACTTTATTTATGGTGGTAAACATTCAATAAAACCCAACAAAGCCTCTTATCCTCGTACGAGAAGTGTTTCTGATCTGAGTACTCTATTTATGGGTGGTAACCTTTCAAGCAAACACCAAACCTTTCAGGAAACTACGACGGAGAAATGTAGAATACCATTCTAAGCGCATCATGAATATTACTTCATTTATTGGTGGTAAACATTCAACAAAACACCGCAAGGCAATTTATCCTGCTTTGAGAAGTGTTTCTTATCCGAGTACTTCATTTATTGGTGATAACCATTCAAGAAAACACCACAAAGCATCCTATCTTACTACCAGAAGTGTTCCTGATATGATTACTTCATTTACGAGTGGTAATCATCCAAGAAAACTCCAAACCTATCAGGAAACTACCACGGAGAAATGTAGAGTACCATTCTAAGCGCTTCATTACTATTACTTCATTTATTGGTGGTAAACATTCAACAAAACACCACAAGGCAATTTATCCTGCTATGAGAACTGTTTCTTATCCGAGTACTTCATTTATTAGTGATAACCATTCAAGAAACAAAGCATCCTATCTTACTACCAGAAGTGTTCCTGATATGATTACTTCATTTACGAGTGGTAATCATCCAAGAAAACTCTAAACCTTTAATGGAACCACCACAAAGAAGGATAGAATGCCATTCTAAATGCTTCAAGTCTTATTAATTCATTAATGGGTGGTAAACATTCATGAAAACATCGCAAAACATCTTATCCATCTACGAGAAGTGTTTCTGATCCGAGTGCTCTATTTATGGGTGGTAACCTTTCAAGAAAACTTCAAACCATTAAGGAAACCACCACGTAGATATGTAGAATACTACTATAAGCGCTTCATGACTATTACTTTATTTATGGTGGTAAACATTCAAGAAAACCCAACAAAGCCTCTTATCCTCGTACGAGAAGTGTTTCTGATCTGAGTACTCTATTTATGGGTGGTAACCTTTCAAGAAAACACCAAACCTTTCAGGAAACTACGACAGAGAAATGTAGAATACCATTCTAAGCGCATCATGACTATTATTTCATTTATTGGTGGTAAACATTCAACAAAACACCGCAAGGCAATTTATCCTGCTATGAGAAGTGTTTCTTATCCGAGTACTTCATTTATTGGTGATAACCATTCAAGAAAACACCACAAAGCATCTTATCTTACTACCAGAAGTGTTCCTGATATGATTACTTCATTTACGAGTGGTAATCATCCAAGAAAACTCCAAACCTATCAGGAAACTACCACGGAGAAATGTAGAATACCATTCTAAGCGCTTCATTATTATTACTTCATTTATTGGTGGTAAACATTCAACAAAACACCACAAGGCAATTTATCCTGCTATGAGAACTGTTTCTTATCCGAGTACTTCATTTATTAGTGATAACCATTCAAGAAACAAAGCATCCTATCTTACTACCAGAAGTGTTCCTGATATGATTACTTCATTTACGAGTGGTAATCATCCAAGAAAACTCCAAACCTATCAGGAAACTACCACGGAGAAATGTAGAATACCATTCTAAGCGCTTCATTACTATTACTTCATTTATTGGTGGAAAACATTCAACAAAACACCACAAGGCAATTTATCCTGCTATGAGAACTGTTTCTTATCCGAGTACTTCATTTATTAGTGATAACCATTCAAGAAACAAAGCATCCTATCTTACTACCAGAATGTTCCTGATATGATTACTTCATTTACGAGTGGTAATCATCCAAGAAAACTCTAAACCTTTAATGGAACCAACACAAAGAAGGATAGAATGCCATTCTAAATGCTTCAAGTCTAATTAATTCATTAATGGGTGGTAAACATTCAAGAAAACATCGCAAAACATCTTATCCATCTACGAGAAGTGTTTCTGATCCGAGTGCTCTATTTATGGGTGGTAACCTTTCAAGAAAACTTCAAACCATTAAGGAAACCACCACGTAGATATGTAGAATATTACTATAAGCGCTTCATGACTATTACTTTATTTATGGTGGTAAACATTCAAGAAAACCCAACAAAGCCTCTTATCCTCGTACGAGAAGTGTTTCTGATCTGAGTACTCTATTTATGGGTGGTAACCTTTCAAGCAAACACCAAACCTTTCAGGAAACTACGACAGAGAAATGTAGAATACCATTCTAAGCGCATCATGACTATTATTTCATTTATTGGTGGTAAACATTCAACAAAACACCGCAAGGCAATTTATCCTGCTATGAGAAGTGTTTCTTATCCGAGTACTTCATTTATTGGTGATAACCATTCAAGAAAACACCACAAAGCATCCTATCTTACTACCAGAAGTGTTCCTGATATGATTACTTCATTTACGAGTGGTAATCATCCAAGAAAACTCCAAACCTATCAGGAAACTACCACGGAGAAATGTAGAATACCATTCTAAGTGCTTCATTACTATTACTTCATTTATTGGTGGTAAACATTCAACAAAACACCACAAGGCAATTTATCCTGCTATGAGAACTGTTTCTTATCCGAGTACTTCATTTATTAGTGATAACCATTCAAGAAACAAAGCATCCTATCTTACTACCAGAAGTGTTCCTGATATGATTACTTCATTTACGAGTGGTAATCATCCAAGAAAACTCTAAACCTTTAATGGAACCACCACAAAGAAGGATAGAATGCCATTCTAAATGCTTCAAGTCTTATTAATTCATTAATGGGTGGTAAACATTCAAGAAAACATCGCAAAACATCTTATCCATCTACGAGAAGTGTTTCTGATCCGAGTGCTCTATTTATGGGTGGTAACCTTTCAAGAAAACTTCAAACCATTAAGGAAACCACCACGTAGATATGTAGAATACTACTATAAGCGCTTCATGACTATTACTTTATTTATGGTGGTAAACATTCAAGAAAACCCAACAAAGCCTCTTATCCTCGTACGAGAAGTGTTTCTGATCTGAGTACTCTATTTATGGGTGGTAACCTTTCAAGCAAACACCAAACCTTTCAGGAAACTACGACGGAGAAATGTAGAATACCATTCTAAGCGCATCATGACTATTACTTCATTTATTGGTGGTAAACATTCAACAAAACACCGCAAGGCAATTTATCCTGCTATGAGAAGTGTTTCTTATCCGAGTACTTCATTTATTGGTGATAACCATTCAAGAAAACACCACAGAGGATCCTATCTTACTACCAGAAGTGTTCCTGATATGATTACTTCATTTACGAGTGGTAATCATCCAAGAAAACTCTAAACCTTTAATGGAACCACCACAAAGAAGGATAGAATGCCATTCTAAATGCTTCAAGTCTTATTAATTCATTAATGGGTGGTAAACATTCAAGAAAACATCGCAAAACATCTTATCCATCTACGAGAAGTGTTTCTGATCCGAGTGCTCTATTTATGGGTGGTAACCTTTCAAGAAAACTTCAAACCATTAAGGAAACCACCACGTAGATATGTAGAATACTACTATAAGCGCTTCATGACTATTACTTTATTTATGGTGGTAAACATTCAAGAAAACCCAACAAAGCCTCTTATCCTCGTACGAGAAGTGTTTCTGATCTGAGTACTCTATTTATGGGTGGTAACCTTTCAAGCAAACACCAAATCTTTCAGGAAACTACGACGGAGAAATGTAGAATACCATTCTAAGCGCATCATGACTATTATTTCATTTATTGGTGGTAAACATTCAACAAAACACCGCAAGGCAATTTATCCTGCTATGAGAAGTGTTTCTTATCCGAGTACTTCATTTATTGGTGATAACCATTCAAGAAAACACCACAAAGCATCCTATCTTACTACCAGAAGTGTTCCTGATATGATTACTTCATTTACGAGTGGTAATCATCCAAGAAAACTCCAAACCTATCAGGAAACTACCACGGAGAAATGTAGAATACCATTCTAAGCGCTTCATTATTATTACTTCATTTATTGGTGGTAAACATTCAACAAAACACCACAAGGCAATTTATCCTGCTATGAGAACTGTTTCTTATCCGAGTACTTCATTTATTAGTGATAACCATTCAAGAAACAAAGCATCCTATCTTACTACCAGAAGTGTTCCTGATATGATTACTTCATTTACGAGTGGTAATCATCCAAGAAAACTCTAAACCTTTAATGGAACCACCACAAAGAAGGATAGAATGCCATTCTAAATGCTTCAAGTCTTATTAATTCATTAATGGGTGGTAAACATTCAAGAAAACATCGCAAAACATCTTATCCATCTACGAGAAGTGTTTCTGATCCGAGTGCTCTATTTATGGGTGGTAACCTTTCAAGAAAACTTCAAACCATTAAGGAAACCACCACGTAGATATGTAGAATACTACTATAAGCGCTTCATGACTATTACTTTATTTATGGTGGTAAACATTCAAGAAAACCCAACAAAGCCTCTTATCCTCGTACGAGAAGTGTTTCTGATCTGAGTACTCTATTTATGGGTGGTAACCTTTCAAGCAAACACCTAACCTTTCAGGAAACTACGACGGAGAAATGTAGAATACCATTCTAAGCGCATCATGACTATTACTTCATTTATTGGTGGTAAACATTCAACAAAACACCGCAAGGCAATTTATCCTGCTATGAGAAGTGTTTCTTATCCGAGTACTTCATTTATTGGTGATAACCATTCAAGAAAACACCACAGAGGATCCTATCTTACTACCAGAAGTGTTCCTGATATGATTACTTCATTTACGAGTGGTAATCATCCAAGAAAACTCTAAACCTTTAATGGAACCACCACAAAGAAGGATAGAATGCCATTCTAAATGCTTCAAGTCTTATTAATTCATTAATGGGTGGTAAACATTCAAGAAAACATCGCAAAACATCTTATCCATCTACGAGAAGTGTTTCTGATCCGAGTGCTCTATTTATGGGTGGTAACCTTTCAAGAAAACTTCAAACCATTAAGGAAACCACCACGTAGATATGTAGAATACTACTATAAGCGCTTCATGACTATTACTTTATTTATGGTGGTAAACATTCAAGAAAACCCAACAAAGCCTCTTATCCTCGTACGAGAAGTGTTTCTGATCTGAGTACTCTATTTATGGGTGGTAACCTTTCAAGCAAACACCAAATCTTTCAGGAAACTACGACGGAGAAATGTAGAATACCATTCTAAGCGCATCATGAATATTACTTCATTTATTGGTGGTAAACATTCAACAAAACACCGCAAGGCAATTTATCCTGCTATGAGAAGTGTTTCTTATCCGAGTACTTCATTTATTGGTGATAACCATTCAAGAAAACACCACAAAGCATCCTATCTTACTACCAGAAGTGTTCCTGATATGATTACTTCATTTACGAGTGGTAATCATCCAAGAAAACTCCAAACCTATCAGGAAACTACCACGGAGAAATGTAGAATACCATTCTAAGCGCTTCATTATTATTACTTCATTTATTGGTGGTAAACATTCAACAAAACACCACAAGGCAATTTATCCTGCTATGAGAACTGTTTCTTATCCGAGTACTTCATTTATTAGTGATAACCATTCAAGAAACAAAGCATCCTATCTTACTACCAGAAGTGTTCCTGATATGATTACTTCATTTACGAGTGGTAATCATCCAAGAAAACTCTAAACCTTTAATGGAACCACCACAAAGAAGGATAGAATGCCATTCTAAATGCTTCAAGTCTTATTAATTCATTAATGGGTGGTAAACATTCAAGAAAACATCGCAAAACATCTTATCCATCTACGAGAAGTGTTTCTGATCCGAGTGCTCTATTTATGGGTGGTAACCTTTCAAGAAAACTTCAAACCATTAAGGAAACCACCACGTAGATATGTAGAATACTACTATAAGCGCTTCATGACTATTACTTTATTTATGGTGGTAAACATTCAAGAAAACCCAACAAAGCCTCTTATCCTCGTACGAGAAGTGTTTCTGATCTGAGTACTCTATTTATGGGTGGTAACCTTTCAAGCAAACACCTAACCTTTCAGGAAACTACGACGGAGAAATGTAGAATACCATTCTAAGCGCATCATGACTATTACTTCATTTATTGGTGGTAAACATTCAACAAAACACCGCAAGGCAATTTATCCTGCTATGAGAAGTGTTTCTTATCCGAGTACTTCATTTATTGGTGATAACCATTCAAGAAAACACCACAGAGGATCCTATCTTACTACCAGAAGTGTTCCTGATATGATTACTTCATTTACGAGTGGTAATCATCCAAGAAAACTCTAAACCTTTAATGGAACCACCACAAAGAAGGATAGAATGCCATTCTAAATGCTTCAAGTCTTATTAATTCATTAATGGGTGGTAAACATTCAAGAAAACATCGCAAAACATCTTATCCATCTACGAGAAGTGTTTCTGATCCGAGTGCTCTATTTATGGGTGGTAACCTTTCAAGAAAACTTCAAACCATTAAGGAAACCACCACGTAGATATGTAGAATACTACTATAAGCGCTTCATGACTATTACTTTATTTATGGTGGTAAACATTCAATAAAACCCAACAAAGCCTCTTATCCTCGTACGAGAAGTGTTTCTGATCTGAGTACTCTATTTATGGGTGGTAACCTTTCAAGCAAACACCAAACCATTCAGGAAACTACGACGGAGAAATGTACAATACCATTCTAAGCGCATCATGAATATTACTTCATTTATTGGTGGTAAACATTCAACAAAACACCGCAAGGCAATTTATCCTGCTATGAGAAGTGTTTCTTATCCGAGTACTTCATTTATTGGTGATAACCATTCAAGAAAACACCACAAAGCATCCTATCTTACTACCAGAAGTGTTCCTGATATGATTACTTCATTTACGAGTGGTAATCATCCAAGAAAACTCCAAACCTATCAGGAAACTACCACGGAGAAATGTAGAATACCATTCTAAGTGCTTCATTACTATTACTTCATTTATTGGTGGTAAACATTCAACAAAACACCACAAGGCAATTTATCCTGCTATGAGAACTGTTTCTTATCCGAGTACTTCATTTATTAGTGATAACCATTCAAGAAACAAAGCATCCTATCTTACTACCAGAAGTGTTCCTGATATGATTACTTCATTTACGAGTGGTAATCATCCAAGAAAACTCTAAACCTTTAATGGAACCACCACAAAGAAGGATAGAATGCCATTCTAAATGCTTCAAGTCTTATTAATTCATTAATGGGTGGTAAACATTCAAGAAAACATCGCAAAACATCTTATCCATCTACGAGAAGTGTTTCTGATCCGAGTGCTCTATTTATGGGTGGTAACCTTTCAAGAAAACTTCAAACCATTAAGGAAACCACCACGTAGATATGTAGAATACTACTATAAGCGCTTCATGACTATTACTTTATTTATGGTGGTAAACATTCAAGAAAACCCAACAAAGCCTCTTATCCTCGTACGAGAAGTGTTTCTGATCTGAGTACTCTATTTATGGGTGGTAACCTTTCAAGCAAACACCAAACCTTTCAGGAAACTACGACGGAGAAATGTAGAATACCATTCTAAGCGCATCATGACTATTACTTCATTTATTGGTGGTAAACATTCAACAAAACACCGCAAGGCAATTTATCCTGCTATGAGAAGTGTTTCTTATCCGAGTACTTCATTTATTGGTGATAACCATTCAAGAAAACACCACAGAGGATCCTATCTTACTACCAGAAGTGTTCCTGATATGATTACTTCATTTACGAGTGGTAATCATCCAAGAAAACTCTAAACCTTTAATGGAACCACCACAAAGAAGGATAGAATGCCATTCTAAATGCTTCAAGTCTTATTAATTCATTAATGGGTGGTAAACATTCAAGAAAACATCGCAAAACATCTTATCCATCTACGAGAAGTGTTTCTGATCCGAGTGCTCTATTTATGGGTGGTAACCTTTCAAGAAAACTTCAAACCATTAAGGAAACCACCACGTAGATATGTAGAATACTACTATAAGCGCTTCATGACTATTACTTTATTTATGGTGGTAAACATTCAAGAAAACCCAACAAAGCCTCTTATCCTCGTACGAGAAGTGTTTCTGATCTGAGTACTCTATTTATGGGTGGTAACCTTTCAAGCAAACACCAAACCTTTCAGGAAACTACGATGGAGAAATGTAGAATACCATTCTAAGTGCATCATGACTATTACTTCATTTATTGGTGGTAAACATTCAACAAAACACCGCAAGGCAATTTATCCTGCTATGAGAAGTGTTTCTTATCCGAGTACTTCATTTATTGGTGATAACCATTCAAGAAAACACCACAGAGCATCCTATCTTACTACCAGAAGTGTTCCTGATATGATTACTTCATTTACGAGTGGTAATCATCCAAGAAAACTCTAAACCTTTAATGGAACCACCACAAAGAAGGATAGAATGCCATTCTAAATGCTTCAAGTCTTATTAATTCATTAATGGGTGGTAAACATTCATGAAAACATCGCAAAACATCTTATCCATCTACGAGAAGTGTTTCTGATCCGAGTGCTCTATTTATGGGTGGTAACCTTTCAAGAAAACTTCAAACCATTAAGGAAACCACCACGTAGATATGTAGAATACTACTATAAGCGCTTCATGACTATTACTTTATTTATGGTGGTAAACATTCAAGAAAACCCAACAAAGCCTCTTATCCTCGTACGAGAAGTGCTTCTGATCTGAGTACTCTATTTATGGGTGGTAACCTTTCAAGCAAACACCAAACCTTTCAGGAAACTACGACGGAGAAATGTAGAATACCATTCTAAGCGCATCATGACTATTATTTCATTTATTGGTGGTAAACATTCAACAAAACACCGCAAGGCAATTTATCCTGCTATGAGAAGTGTTTCTTATCCGAGTACTTCATTTATTGGTGATAACCATTCAAGAAAACACCACAGAGGATCCTATCTTACTACCAGAAGTGTTCCTGATATGATTACTTCATTTACGAGTGGTAATCATCCAAGAAAACTCTAAACCTTTAATGGAACCACCACAAAGAAGGATAGAATGCCATTCTAAATGCTTCAAGTCTTATTAATTCATTAATGGGTGGTAAACATTCAAGAAAACATCGCAAAACATCTTATCCATCTACGAGAAGTGTTTCTGATCCGAGTGCTCTATTTATGGGTGGTAACCTTTCAAGAAAACTTCAAACCATTAAGGAAACCACCACGTAGATATGTAGAATACTACTATAAGCGCTTCATGACTATTACTTTATTTATGGTGGTAAACATTCAAGAAAACCCAACAAAGCCTCTTATCCTCGTACGAGAAGTGTTTCTGATCTGAGTACTCTATTTATGGGTGGTAACCTTTCAAGCAAACACCAAACCTTTCAGGAAACTACGACGGAGAAATGTAGAATACCATTCTAAGCGCATCATGACTATTACTTCATTTATTGGTGGTAAACATTCAACAAAACACCGCAAGGCAATTTATCCTGCTATGAGAAGTGTTTCTTATCCGAGTACTTCATTTATTGGTGATAACCATTCAAGAAAACACCACAGAGGATCCTATCTTACTACCAGAAGTGTTCCTGATATGATTACTTCATTTACGAGTGGTAATCATCCAAGAAAACTCTAAACCTTTAATGGAACCACCACAAAGAAGGATAGAATGCCATTCTAAATGCTTCAAGTCTTATTAATTCATTAATGGGTGGTAAACATTCAAGAAAACATCGCAAAACATCTTATCCATCTACGAGAAGTGTTTCTGATCCGAGTGCTCTATTTATGGGTGGTAACCTTTCAAGAAAACTTCAAACCATTAAGGAAACCACCACGTAGATATGTAGAATACTACTATAAGCGCTTCATGACTATTACTTTATTTATGGTGGTAAACATTCAATAAAACCCAACAAAGCCTCTTATCCTCGTACGAGAAGTGTTTCTGATCTGAGTACTCTATTTATGGGTGGTAACCTTTCAAGCAAACACCAAACCATTCAGGAAACTACGACGGAGAAATGTAGAATACCATTCTAAGCGCATCATGAATATTACTTCATTTATTGGTGGTAAACATTCAACAAAACACCGCAAGGCAATTTATCCTGCTATGAGAAGTGTTTCTTATCCGAGTACTTCATTTATTGGTGATAACCATTCAAGAAAACACCACAAAGCATCCTATCTTACTACCAGAAGTGTTCCTGATATGATTACTTCATTTACGAGTGGTAATCATCCAAGAAAACTCCAAACCTATCAGGAAACTACCACGGAGAAATGTAGAATACCATTCTAAGTGCTTCATTACTATTACTTCATTTATTGGTGGTAAACATTCAACAAAACACCACAAGGCAATTTATCCTGCTATGAGAACTGTTTCTTATCCGAGTACTTCATTTATTAGTGATAACCATTCAAGAAACAAAGCATCCTATCTTACTACCAGAAGTGTTCCTGATATGATTACTTCATTTACGAGTGGTAATCATCCAAGAAAACTCTAAACCTTTAATGGAACCACCACAAAGAAGGATAGAATGCCATTCTAAATGCTTCAAGTCTTATTAATTCATTAATGGGTGGTAAACATTCAAGAAAACATCGCAAAACATCTTATCCATCTACGAGAAGTGTTTCTGATCCGAGTGCTCTATTTATGGGTGGTAACCTTTCAAGAAAACTTCAAACCATTAAGGAAACCACCACGTAGATATGTAGAATACTACTATAAGCGCTTCATGACTATTACTTTATTTATGGTGGTAAACATTCAAGAAAACCCAACAAAGCCTCTTATCCTCGTACGAGAAGTGTTTCTGATCTGAGTACTCTATTTATGGGTGGTAACCTTTCAAGCAAACACCAAACCTTTCAGGAAACTACGACGGAGAAATGTAGAATACCATTCTAAGCGCATCATGACTATTACTTCATTTATTGGTGGTAAACATTCAACAAAACACCGCAAGGCAATTTATCCTGCTATGAGAAGTGTTTCTTATCCGAGTACTTCATTTATTGGTGATAACCATTCAAGAAAACACCACAGAGCATCCTATCTTACTACCAGAAGTGTTCCTGATATGATTACTTCATTTACGAGTGGTAATCATCCAAGAAAACTCTAAACCTTTAATGGAACCACCACAAAGAAGGATATAATGCCATTCTAAATGCTTCAAGTCTTATTAATTCATTAATGGGTGGTAAACATTCAAGAAAACATCGCAAAACATCTTATCCATCTACGAGAAGTGTTTCTGATCCGAGTGCTCTATTTATGGGTGGTAACCTTTCAAGAAAACTTCAAACCATTAAGGAAACCACCACGTAGATATGTAGAATACTACTATAAGCGCTTCATGACTATTACTTTATTTATGGTGGTAAACATTCAATAAAACCCAACAAAGCCTCTTATCCTCGTACGAGAAGTGTTTCTGATCTGAGTACTCTATTTATGGGTGGTAACCTTTCAAGCAAACACCAAACCATTCAGGAAACTACGACGGAGAAATGTAGAATACCATTCTAAGCGCATCATGAATATTACTTCATTTATTGGTGGTAAACATTCAACAAAACACCGCAAGGCAATTTATCCTGCTATGAGAAGTGTTTCTTATCCGAGTACTTCATTTATTGGTGATAACCATTCAAGAAAACACCACAAAGCATCCTATCTTACTACCAGAAGTGTTCCTGATATGATTACTTCATTTACGAGTGGTAATCATCCAAGAAAACTCCAAACCTATCAGGAAACTACCACGGAGAAATGTAGAATACCATTCTAAGTGCTTCATTACTATTACTTCATTTATTGGTGGTAAACATTCAACAAAACACCACAAGGCAATTTATCCTGCTATGAGAACTGTTTCTTATCCGAGTACTTCATTTATTAGTGATAACCATTCAAGAAACAAAGCATCCTATCTTACTACCAGAAGTGTTCCTGATATGATTACTTCATTTACGAGTGGTAATCATCCAAGAAAACTCTAAACCTTTAATGGAACCACCACAAAGAAGGATAGAATGCCATTCTAAATGCTTCAAGTCTTATTAATTCATTAATGGGTGGTAAACATTCAAGAAAACATCGCAAAACATCTTATCCATCTACGAGAAGTGTTTCTGATCCGAGTGCTCTATTTATGGGTGGTAACCTTTCAAGAAAACTTCAAACCATTAAGGAAACCACCACGTAGATATGTAGAATACTACTATAAGCGCTTCATGACTATTACTTTATTTATGGTGGTAAACATTCAAGAAAACCCAACAAAGCCTCTTATCCTCGTACGAGAAGTGTTTCTGATCTGAGTACTCTATTTATGGGTGGTAACCTTTCAAGCAAACACCAAACCTTTCAGGAAACTACGACGGAGAAATGTAGAATACCATTCTAAGCGCATCATGACTATTACTTCATTTATTGGTGGTAAACATTCAACAAAACACCGCAAGGCAATTTATCCTGCTATGAGAAGTGTTTCTTATCCGAGTACTTCATTTATTGGTGATAACCATTCAAGAAAACACCACAGAGCATCCTATCTTACTACCAGAAGTGTTCCTGATATGATTACTTCATTTACGAGTGGTAATCATCCAAGAAAACTCTAAACCTTTAATGGAACCACCACAAAGAAGGATAGAATGCCATTCTAAATGCTTCAAGTCTTATTAATTCATTAATGGGTGGTAAACATTCAAGAAAACATCGCAAAACATCTTATCCATCTACGAGAAGTGTTTCTGATCCGAGTGCTCTATTTATGGGTGGTAACCTTTCAAGAAAACTTCAAACCATTAAGGAAACCACCACGTAGATATGTAGAATACTACTATAAGCGCTTCATGACTATTACTTTATTTATGGTGGTAAACATTCAATAAAACCCAACAAAGCCTCTTATCCTCGTACGAGAAGTGTTTCTGATCTGAGTACTCTATTTATGGGTGGTAACCTTTCAAGCAAACACCAAACCATTCAGGAAACTACGACGGAGAAATGTAGAATACCATTCTAAGCGCATCATGAATATTACTTCATTTATTGGTGGTAAACATTCAACAAAACACCGCAAGGCAATTTATCCTGCTATGAGAAGTGTTTCTTATCCGAGTACTTCATTTATTGGTGATAACCATTCAAGAAAACACCACAAAGCATCCTATCTTACTACCAGAAGTGTTCCTGATATGATTACTTCATTTACGAGTGGTAATCATCCAAGAAAACTCCAAACCTATCAGGAAACTACCACGGAGAAATGTAGAATACCATTCTAAGTGCTTCATTACTATTACTTCATTTATTGGTGGTAAACATTCAACAAAACACCACAAGGCAATTTATCCTGCTATGAGAACTGTTTCTTATCCGAGTACTTCATTTATTAGTGATAACCATTCAAGAAACAAAGCATCCTATCTTACTACCAGAAGTGTTCCTGATATGATTACTTCATTTACGAGTGGTAATCATCCAAGAAAACTCTAAACCTTTAATGGAACCACCACAAAGAAGGATAGAATGCCATTCTAAATGCTTCAAGTCTTATTAATTCATTAATGGGTGGTAAACATTCAAGAAAACATCGCAAAACATCTTATCCATCTACGAGAAGTGTTTCTGATCCGAGTGCTCTATTTATGGGTGGTAACCTTTCAAGAAAACTTCAAACCATTAAGGAAACCACCACGTAGATATGTAGAATACTACTATAAGCGCTTCATGACTATTACTTTATTTATGGTGGTAAACATTCAAGAAAACCCAACAAAGCCTCTTATCCTCGTACGAGAAGTGTTTCTGATCTGAGTACTCTATTTATGGGTGGTAACCTTTCAAGCAAACACCAAACCTTTCAGGAAACTACGACGGAGAAATGTAGAATACCATTCTAAGCGCATCATGACTATTACTTCATTTATTGGTGGTAAACATTCAACAAAACACCGCAAGGCAATTTATCCTGCTATGAGAAGTGTTTCTTATCCGAGTACTTCATTTATTGGTGATAACCATTCAAGAAAACACCACAGAGCATCCTATCTTACTACCAGAAGTGTTCCTGATATGATTACTTCATTTACGAGTGGTAATCATCCAAGAAAACTCTAAACCTTTAATGGAACCACCACAAAGAAGGATAGAATGCCATTCTAAATGCTTCAAGTCTTATTAATTCATTAATGGGTGGTAAACATTCAAGAAAACATCGCAAAACATCTTATCCATCTACGAGAAGTGTTTCTGATCCGAGTGCTCTATTTATGGGTGGTAACCTTTCAAGAAAACTTCAAACCATTAAGGAAACCACCACGTAGATATGTAGAATACTACTATAAGCGCTTCATGACTATTACTTTATTTATGGTGGTAAACATTCAATAAAACCCAACAAAGCCTCTTATCCTCGTACGAGAAGTGTTTCTGATCTGAGTACTCTATTTATGGGTGGTAACCTTTCAAGCAAACACCAAACCATTCAGGAAACTACGACGGAGAAATGTAGAATACCATTCTAAGCGCATCATGAATATTACTTCATTTATTGGTGGTAAACATTCAACAAAACACCGCAAGGCAATTTATCCTGCTATGAGAAGTGTTTCTTATCCGAGTACTTCATTTATTGGTGATAACCATTCAAGAAAACACCACAAAGCATCCTATCTTACTACCAGAAGTGTTCCTGATATGATTACTTCATTTACGAGTGGTAATCATCCAAGAAAACTCCAAACCTATCAGGAAACTACCACGGAGAAATGTAGAATACCATTCTAAGTGCTTCATTACTATTACTTCATTTATTGGTGGTAAACATTCAACAAAACACCACAAGGCAATTTATCCTGCTATGAGAACTGTTTCTTATCCGAGTACTTCATTTATTAGTGATAACCATTCAAGAAACAAAGCATCCTATCTTACTACCAGAAGTGTTCCTGATATGATTACTTCATTTACGAGTGGTAATCATCCAAGAAAACTCTAAACCTTTAATGGAACCACCACAAAGAAGGATAGAATGCCATTCTAAATGCTTCAAGTCTTATTAATTCATTAATGGGTGGTAAACATTCAAGAAAACATCGCAAAACATCTTATCCATCTACGAGAAGTGTTTCTGATCCGAGTGCTCTATTTATGGGTGGTAACCTTTCAAGAAAACTTCAAACCATTAAGGAAACCACCACGTAGATATGTAGAATACTACTATAAGCGCTTCATGACTATTACTTTATTTATGGTGGTAAACATTCAAGAAAACCCAACAAAGCCTCTTATCCTCGTACGAGAAGTGTTTCTGATCTGAGTACTCTATTTATGGGTGGTAACCTTTCAAGCAAACACCAAACCTTTCAGGAAACTACGACGGAGAAATGTAGAATACCATTCTAAGCGCATCATGACTATTACTTCATTTATTGGTGGTAAACATTCAACAAAACACCGCAAGGCAATTTATCCTGCTATGAGAAGTGTTTCTTATCCGAGTACTTCATTTATTGGTGATAACCATTCAAGAAAACACCACAGAGCATCCTATCTTACTACCAGAAGTGTTCCTGATATGATTACTTCATTTACGAGTGGTAATCATCCTAGAAAACTCTAAACCTTTAATGGAACCACCACAAAGAAGGATAGAATGCCATTCTAAATGCTTCAAGTCTTATTAATTCATTAATGGGTGGTAAACATTCAAGAAAACATCGCAAAACATCTTATCCATCTACGAGAAGTGTTTCTGATCCGAGTGCTCTATTTATGGGTGGTAACCTTTCAAGAAAACTTCAAACCATTAAGGAAACCACCACGTAGATATGTAGAATACTACTATAAGCGCTTCATGACTATTACTTTATTTATGGTGGTAAACATTCAATAAAACCCAACAAAGCCTCTTATCCTCGTACGAGAAGTGTTTCTGATCTGAGTACTCTATTTATGGGTGGTAACCTTTCAAGCAAACACCAAACCATTCAGGAAACTACGACGGAGAAATGTAGAATACCATTCTAAGCGCATCATGAATATTACTTCATTTATTGGTGGTAAACATTCAACAAAACACCGCAAGGCAATTTATCCTGCTATGAGAAGTGTTTCTTATCCGAGTACTTCATTTATTGGTGATAACCATTCAAGAAAACACCACAAAGCATCCTATCTTACTACCAGAAGTGTTCCTGATATGATTACTTCATTTACGAGTGGTAATCATCCAAGAAAACTCCAAACCTATCAGGAAACTACCACGGAGAAATGTAGAATACCATTCTAAGTGCTTCATTACTATTACTTCATTTATTGGTGGTAAACATTCAACAAAACACCACAAGGCAATTTATCCTGCTATGAGAACTGTTTCTTATCCGAGTACTTCATTTATTAGTGATAACCATTCAAGAAACAAAGCATCCTATCTTACTACCAGAAGTGTTCCTGATATGATTACTTCATTTACGAGTGGTAATCATCCAAGAAAACTCCAAACCTATCAGGAAACTACCACGGAGAAATGTAGAATACCATTCTAAGCGCTTCATTACTATTACTTCATTTATTGGTGGTAAACATTCAACAAAACACCACAAGGCAATTTATCCTGCTATGAGAACTGTTTCTTATCCGAGTACTTCATTTATTAGTGATAACCATTCAAGAAACAAAGCATCCTATCTTACTACCAGAAGTGTTCCTGATATGATTACTTCATTTACGAGTGGTAATCATCCAAGAAAACTCTAAACCTTTCATGAAACCACCACAAAGAAGGATAGAATGCCATTCTAAATGCTTCATGTCTTATTACTTCATTAATGGGTGGTAAACATTCAAAAAAACATCGCAAAACATCTTATCCTGCTACGAGAAGTGTTTCTGATCCGAGAATTTCATTTATGGATGTTAACCTTTCAAGAAAACTTAATTCAAACCTTTAAGGAAACCACCACGTAGATATGTAGAATACTACTATAAGCGCTTCATGACTATTACTTTATTTATGGTGGTAAACATTCAAGAAAACCCAACAAAGCCTCTTATCCTCGTACGAGAAGTGTTTCTCATCTGAGTACTCTATTTATGGGTGGTAACCTTTCAAGCAAACACCAAACCTTTCAGGAAACTACGACAGAGAAATATAGAATACCATTCTAAGCGCATCATGACTATTACTTCATTTATTGGTGGTAAACATTCAACAAAACACCGCAAGGCAATTTATCCTGCTATGAGAAGTGTTTCTTATCCGAGTACTTCATTTATTGGTGATAACCATTCAAGAACACACCACAAAGCATCCTATCTTACTACCAGAAGTGTTCCTGATATTATTACTTCATTTACGAATGGTAATCATCCAAGAAAACTCCAAACCTATCAGGAAACTACCACGGAGAAATGTAGAATACCATTCTAAGCGCTTCATTACTATTACTTCATTTATTGGTGGTAAACATTCAACAAAACACCACAAGGCAATTTATCCTGCTATGAGAACTGTTTCTTATCCGAGTACTTCATTTATTAGTGATAACCATTCAAGAAACAAAGCATCCTATCTTACTACCAGAAGTGTTCCTGATATGATTACTTCATTTACGAGTGGTAATCATCCAAGAAAACTCTAAACCTTTCATGAAACCACCACAAAGAAGGATAGAATGCCATTCTAAATGCTTCATGTCTTATTACTTCATTAATGGGTGGTAAACATTCAAAAAAACATCGCAAAACATCTTATCCTGCTACGAGAAGTGTTTCAGATCCGAGAATTTCATTTATGGATGTTAACCTTTCAAGAAAACTTAATTCAAACCTTTAAGGAAACCACCACGTACATATGTAGAATACTACTCTAAGCGCTTATTGACTATTACTTTTTTTGTGGGTGGTAAACATTCAAGAAAACACAACAAAGCATCTTATCCTCGTACGAGAAGTGTTTCTGATCCGAGTACTTCATTTATGAGTGATAACCATTCAAGAAAATATCACAAAACATCCTATCCAACTACAAGAAGTGTTGCTGACATGAATACTTCATTTATGAGTGGTAACATTTTAAGAAAACTCTAAATCTTTCTTGAAACCACCAGGAAGTAGCATAAAATACCATTCTAAGTACTTCATGTAAGATTACTTCATTTATGGGTGGTAAACATTAAAGAGAACACGGCAAAGCATTTTATCCTGCTACGAGAAGTGTTTCTGATCCGAGTACTTCATTTAGGGGAGGTAACATTTCAAGAAAACCCAAAACCATTCAGGAAACCACCACGAAGAAATGTAGAATACCACTCTTAACGCTTCCTGACTTTTACTTCATTTATGTGTGGTAAACATTCAAGAAAACACTGCAAAGCATCTTATCCTGCTACGAGAAGTGTTTCTGATCCGAGTGCTCTATTTATGGGTGGTAACCTTTCAAGAAATCTCCAAACCTTTCAGGAAACCACCAAGAAAATATGTAGAATACCACTCTATGTGCTGCAAGACTATTACTTCATTTATTTGTGGTAAACATTCAACAAAACTCCACAAGGCAATTTATCCTGATATGAGAAGTGTTTCTTATCCGAGTACTTGATTTATTGGTGATAACCATTCAATAAAACACCACAAAGCATCCTATCTTACTACCAGAAGTGTTCCTGATATGATTACTTCATTTACGAGTGGTAATCATCCAAGAAAACTCTAAACCTTTAATGGAACCACCACAAAGAAGGATAGAATGCCATTATAAATGCATCAAGTCTTATTAATTCATTAATGGGTGGTAAACATTCAAGAAAACATCGCAAAACATCTTATCCATCTACGAGAAGTGTTTCTGATCCGAGTGCTCTATTTATGGGTGGTAACCTTTCAAGAAAACTTCAAACCATTAAGGAAACCACCACGTAGATATGTAGAATACTACTATAAGCGCTTCATGACTATTACTTTATTTATGGTGGTAAACATTCAAGAAAACCCAACAAAGCCTCTTATCCTCGTACGAAAAGTTTTCTGATCTGAGTACTCTATTTATGGGTGGTAACCTTTCAAGCAAACACCAAACATTTCAGGAAACTACGACAGAGAAATGTAGAATACCATTCTAAGCGCATCATGACTATTACTTCATTTATTGGTGGTAAACATTCAACAAAACACCGCAAGGCAATTTATCCTGCTATGAGAAGTGTTTCTTATCCGAGTACTTCATTTATTGGTGATAACCATTCAAGAAAACACCACAGAGGATCCTATCTTACTACCAGAAGTGTTCCTGATATGATTACTTCATTTACGAGTGGTAATCATCCAAGAAAACTCTAAACCTTTAATGGAACCACCACAAAGAAGGATAGAATGCCATTCTAAATGCTTCAAGTCTTATTAATTCATTAATGGGTGGTAAACATTCAAGAAAAATCGCAAAACATCTTATCCATCTACGAGAAGTGTTTCTGATCCCAGTGCTCTATTTATGGGTGGTAACCTTTCAAGAAAACTTCAAACCATTAAGGAAACCACCACGTAGATATGTAGAATACTACTATAAGCGCTTCATGACTATTACTTTATTTATGGTGGTAAACATTCAAGAAAACCCAACAAAGCCTCTTATCCTCGTACGAGAAGTGTTTCTGATCTGAGTACTCTATTTATGGGTGGTAACCTTTCAAGCAAACACCAAACCTTTCAGGAAACTACGACGGAGAAATGTAGAATACCATTCTAAGCGCATCATGACTATTACTTCATTTATTGGTGGTAAACATTCAACAAAACACCGCAAGGCAATTTATCCTGCTATGAGAAGTGTTTCTTATCCGAGTACTTCATTTATTGGTGATAACCATTCAAGAAAACACCACAGAGGATCCTATCTTACTACCAGAAGTGTTCCTGATATGATTACTTCATTTACGAGTGGTAATCATCCAAGAAAACTCTAAACCTTTAATGGAACCACCACAAAGAAGGATAGAATGCCATTCTAAATGCTTCAAGTCTTATTAATTCATTAATGGGTGGTAAACATTCAAGAAAACATCGCAAAACATCTTATCCATCTACGAGAAGTGTTTCTGATCCGAGTGCTCTATTTATGGGTGGTAACCTTTCAAGAAAACTTCAAACCATTAAGGAAACCACCACGTAGATATGTAGAATATTACTATAAGCGCTTCATGACTATTACTTTATTTATGGTGGTAAACATTCAATAAAACCCAACAAAGCCTCTTATCCTCGTACGAGAAGTGTTTCTGATCTGAGTACTCTATTTATGGGTGGTAACCTTTCCAGCAAACACCAAACCTTTCAGGAAACTACGACAGAGAAATATAGAATACCATTCTAAGCGCATCATGACTATTACTTCATTTATTGGTGGTAAACATTCAACAAAACACCGCAAGGCAATTTATCCTGCTATGAGAAGTGTTTTTTATCCGAGTACTTCATTTATTGGTGATAACCATTCAAGAACACACCACAAAGCATCCTATCTTACTATCAGAAGTGTTCCTGATATGATTACTTCATTTACGAGTGGTAATCATCCAAGAAAACTCCAAACCTATCAGGAAACTACCACGGAGAAATGTAGAATACCATTCTAAGCGCTTCATTACTATTACTTCATTTATTGGTGGTAAACATTCAACAAAACACCGCAAGGCAATTTATCCTGCTATGGGAAGTGTTTCTTATCCGAGTACTTCATTTATTGGTGATAACCATTCAAGAAAACACCACAGAGCATCCTATCTTACTACCAGAAGTGTTCCTGATATGATTACTTCATTTACGAGTGGTAATCATCCAAGAAAACTCCAAACCTATCAGGAAACTACCACGGAGAAATGTAGAATACCATTCTAAGCGCTTCATTACTATTACTTCATTTATTGGTGGTAAACATTCAACAAAACACCACAAGGCAATTTATCCTGCTATGAGAACTGTTTCTTATCCGAGTACTTCATTTATTAGTGATAACCATTCAAGAAACAAAGCATCCTATCTTACTACCAGAAGTGTTCCTGATATGATTACTTCATTTACGAGTGGTAATCATCCAAGAAAACTCTAAACCTTTCATGAAACCACCACAAAGAAGGATAGAATGCCATTCTAAATGCTTCATGTCTTATTACTTCATTAATGGGTGGTAAACATTCAAAAAAACATCGCAAAACATCTTATCCTGCTACGAGAAGTGTTTCTGATCCGAGAATTTCATTT
Organism: Eleocharis quinqueflora; assembly: GCA_964058865.1. Lineage (NCBI taxonomy): Eukaryota > Viridiplantae > Streptophyta > Magnoliopsida > Poales > Cyperaceae > Eleocharis > Eleocharis quinqueflora. The sequence goes on from CAXKVX010001336.1 coordinate 55,900, forward strand.
ATGGATGTTAACCTTTCAAGAAAACTTAATTCAAACCTTTAAGGAAACCACCACGTAGATATGTAGAATACTACTCTAAGCGCTTATTGACTATTACTTTTTTTGTGGGTGGTAAACATTCAAGAAAACACAACAAAGCATCTTATCCTCGTACGAGAAGTGTTTCTGATCCGAGTACTTCATTTATGAGTGATAACCATTCAAGAAAATATCACAAAACATCCTATCCAACTACAAGAAGTGTTGCTGACATGAATACTTCATTTATGAGTGGTAACATTTTAAGAAAACTCTAAATCTTTCTTGAAACCACCAGGAAGTAGCATAAAATACCATTCTAAGTACTTCATGTAAGATTACTTCATTTATGGGTGGTAAACATTAAAGAGAACACGGCAAAGCATTTTATCCTGCTACGAGAAGTGTTTCTGATCCGAGTACTTCATTTAGGGGAGGTAACATTTCAAGAAAACCCAAAACCATTCAGGAAACCACCACGAAGAAATGTAGAATACCACTCTTAACGCTTCCTGACTTTTACTTCATTTATGTGTGGTAAACATTCAAGAAAACACTGCAAAGCATCTTATCCTGCTACGAGAAGTGTTTCTGATCCGAGTGCTCTATTTATGGGTGGTAACCTTTCAAGAAATCTCCAAACCTTTCAGGAAACCACCAAGAAAATATGTAGAATACCACTCTATGTGCTGCAAGACTATTACTTCATTTATGGGTGGTAAACATTCAACAAAACACCACAAAGCATTTTATCCTGCTATGATAAGTGTTTTTGATCCGAGTATTTCATTTATAGGTGATAACCATTCAAGAAAACAGCACAAAGCATCCTATGCAACTAACAGAAGTGTTCCTGATATGATTACTTCATTTATGAGTGGTAACCATCGAAGAAAACTCTAAACCTTTCAAGAAACCACCACGAAGAAGCATAGAATACCATTCGAAGTGCTTCATGTCTTATTACTTCATTTATGGGTGGTAAACATTGAAGGAAACACCGCAAAGAATCTTATCCTGCTACAAGAAGTGTTTCTGATTCGAGTACTTCATTTATGGGTGATAAACATTCAACAAAACACCACAAAGCATCTTATCCTACTAACAGAAGTGTTCCTGATATGATTACTTCATTTGTAAGTGGTAACCTACCAATAAAGCATCTTATCTTCTCATGCAACCACCAAGAAGAAACATAAAATACCATTCTAAGTGCTTTATGTTAGATTACTTCATTTATGGGTGGTAAACATTCAATAAAACACCGCAAAGCATCTTATCATGCTACGAGAAGTGTTTCTGATCCGAGTAATTCATTTGTACTTCATTTATTTGTGGTAAACATTCAACAAAACTCCACAAGGCAATTTATCCTGATATGAGAAGTGTTTCTTATCCGAGTACTTGATTTATTGGTGATAACCATTCAATAAAACACCACAAAGCATCCTATCTTACTACCAGAAGTGTTCCTGATATGATTACTTCATTTACGAGTGGTAATCATCCAAGAAAACTCTAAACCTTTAATGGAACCACCACAAAGAAGGATAGAATGCCATTCTAAATGCTTCAAGTCTTATTAATTCATTAATGGGTGGTAAACATTCAAGAAAACATCGCAAAACATCTTATCCATTTACGAGAAGTGTTTCTGATCCGAGTGCTCTATTTATGGGTGGTAACCTTTCAAGAAAACTTCAAACCATTAAGGAAACCACCACGTAGATATGTAGAATAGTACTATAAGCGCTTCATGACTATTACTTTATTTATGGTGGTAAACATTCAATAAAACCCAACAAAGCCTCTTATCCTCGTACGAGAAGTGTTTCTGATCTGAGTACTCTATTTATGGGTGGTAACCTTTCAAGCAAACACCAAACCTTTCAGGAAACTACGACGGAGAAATGTAGAATACCATTCTAAGCGCATCATGAATATTACTTCATTTATTGGTGGTAAACATTCAACAAAACACCGCAAGGCAATTTATCCTGCTTTGAGAAGTGTTTCTTATCCGAGTACTTCATTTATTGGTGATAACCATTCAAGAAAACACCACAAAGCATCCTATCTTACTACCAGAAGTGTTCCTGATATGATTACTTCATTTACGAGTGGTAATAATCCAAGAAAACTCCAAACCTATCAGGAAACTACCACGGAGAAATGTAGAATACCATTCTAAGCGCTTCATTACTATTACTTCATTTATTGGTGGAAAACATTCAACAAAACACCACAAGGCAATTTATCCTGCTATGAGAACTGTTTCTTATCCGAGTACTTCATTTATTAGTGATAACCATTCAAGAAACAAAGCATCCTATCTTACTACCAGAAGTGTTCCTGATATGATTACTTCATTTACGAGTGGTAATCATCCAAGAAAACTCTAAACCTTTAATGGAACCACCACAAAGAAGGATAGAATGCCATTCTAAATGCTTCAAGTCTTATTAATTCATTAATGGGTGGTAAACATTCAAGAAAACATCGCAAAACATCTTATCCATCTACGAGAAGTGTTTCTGATCCGAGTGCTCTATTTATGGGTGGTAACCTTTCAAGAAAACTTCAAACCATTAAGGAAACCACCACGTAGATATGTAGAAAACTACTATAAGCGCTTCATGACTATTACTTTATTTATGGTGGTAAACATTCAAGAAAACCCAACAAAGCCTCTTATCCTCGTACGAGAAGTGTTTCTGATCTGAGTACTCTATTTATGGGTGGTAACCTTTCAAGCAAACACCAAACCTTTCAGGAAACTACGACAGAGAAATGTAGAATACCATTCTAAGCGCATCATGACTATTATTTCATTTATTGGTGGTAAACATTCAACAAAACACCGCAAGGCAATTTATCCTGCTATGAGAAGTGTTTCTTATCCGAGTACTTCATTTATTGGTGATAACCATTCAAGAAAACACCACAAAGCATCCTATCTTACTACCAGAAGTGTTCCTGATATGATTACTTCATTTACGAGTGGTAATCATCCAAGAAAACTCCAAACCTATCAGGAAACTACCACGGAGAAATGTAGAATACCATTCTAAGTGCTTCATTACTATTACTTCATTTATTGGTGGTAAACATTCAACAAAACACCACAAGGCAATTTATCCTGCTATGAGAACTGTTTCTTATCCGAGTACTTCATTTATTAGTGATAACCATTCAAGAAACAAAGCATCCTATCTTACTACCAGATGTGTTCCTGATATGATTACTTCATTTACGAGTGGTAATCATCCAAGAAAACTCTAAACCTTTAATGGAACCACCACAAAGAAGGATAGAATGCCATTCTAAATGCTTCAAGTCTTATTAATTCATTAATGGGTGGTAAACATTCAAGAAAACATCGCAAAACATCTTATCCATCTACGAGAAGTGTTTCTGATCCGAGTGCTCTATTTATGGGTGGTAACCTTTCAAGAAAACTTCAAACCATTAAGGAAACCACCACGTAGATATGTAGAATACTACTATAAGCGCTTCATGACTATTACTTTATTTATGGTGGTAAACATTCAAGAAAACCCAACAAAGCCTCTTATCCTCGTACGAGAAGTGTTTCTGATCTGAGTACTCTATTTATGGGTGGTAACCTTTCAAGCAAACACCAAACCTTTCAGGAAACTACGACGGAGAAATGTAGAATACCATTCTAAGCGCATCATGACTATTACTTCATTTATTGGTGGTAAACATTCAACAAAACACCGCAAGGCAATTTATCCTGCTATGAGAAGTGTTTCTTATCCGAGTACTTCAATTATTGGTGATAACCATTCAAGAAAACACCACAGAGGATCCTATCTTACTACCAGAAGTGTTCCTGATATGATTACTTCATTTACGAGTGGTAATCATCCAAGAAAACTCTAAACCTTTAATGGAACCACCACAAAGAAGGATAGAATGCCATTCTAAATGCTTCAAGTCTTATTAATTCATTAATGGGTGGTAAACATTCAAGAAAACATCGCAAAACATCTTATCCATCTACGAGAAGTGTTTCTGATCCGAGTGCTCTATTTATGGGTGGTAACCTTTCAAGAAAACTTCAAACCATTAAGGAAACCACCACGTAGATATGTAGAATACTACTATAAGCGCTTCATGACTATTACTTTATTTATGGTGGTAAACATTCAAGAAAACCCAACAAAGCCTCTTATCCTCGTACGAGAAGTGTTTCTGATCTGAGTACTCTATTTATGGGTGGTAACCTTTCAAGCAAACACCAAACCTTTCAGGAAACTACGACGGAGAAATGTAGAATACCATTCTAAGCGCATCATGACTATTACTTCATTTATTGGTGGTAAACATTCAACAAAACACCGCAAGGCAATTTATCCTGCTATGAGAAGTGTTTCTTATCCGAGTACTTCATTTATTGGTGATAACCATTCAAGAAAACACCACAGAGCATCCTATCTTACTACCAGAAGTGTTCCTGATATGATTACTTCATTTACGAGTGGTAATCATCCAAGAAAACTCTAAACCTTTAATGGAACCACCACAAAGAAGGATAGAATGCCATTCTAAATGCTTCAAGTCTTATTAATTCATTAATGGGTGGTAAACATTCATGAAAACATCGCAAAACATCTTATCCATCTACGAGAAGTGTTTCTGATCCGAGTGCTCTATTTATGGGTGGTAACCTTTCAAGAAAACTTCAAACCATTAAGGAAACCACCACGTAGATATGTAGAATACTACTATAAGCGCTTCATGACTATTACTTTATTTATGGTGGTAAACATTCAAGAAAACCCAACAAAGCCTCTTATCCTCGTACGAGAAGTGTTTCTGATCTGAGTACTCTATTTATGGGTGGTAACCTTTCAAGCAAACACCAAACCTTTCAGGAAACTACGACGGAGAAATGTAGAATACCATTCTAAGCGCATCATGACTATTACTTCATTTATTGGTGGTAAACATTCAACAAAACACCGCAAGGCAATTTATCCTGCTATGAGAAGTGTTTCTTATCCGAGTACTTCATTTATTGGTGATAACCATTCAAGAAAACACCACAGAGGATCCTATCTTACTACCAGAAGTGTTCCTGATATGATTACTTCATTTACGAGTGGTAATCATCCAAGAAAACTCTAAACCTTTAATGGAACCACCACAAAGAAGGATAGAATGCCATTCTAAATGCTTCAAGTCTTATTAATTCATTAATGGGTGGTAAACATTCAAGAAAACATCGCAAAACATCTTATCCATCTACGAGAAGTGTTTCTGATCCGAGTGCTCTATTTATGGGTGGTAACCTTTCAAGAAAACTTCAAACCATTAAGGAAACCACCACGTAGATATGTAGAATATTACTATAAGCGCTTCATGACTATTACTTTATTTATGGTGGTAAACATTCAATAAAACCCAACAAAGCCTCTTATCCTCGTACGAGAAGTGTTTCTGATCTGAGTACTCTATTTATGGGTGGTAACCTTTCAAGCAAACACCAAACCTTTCAGGAAACTACGACGGAGAAATGTAGAATACCATTCTAAGCGCATCATGAATATTACTTCATTTATTGGTGGTAAACATTCAACAAAACACCGCAAGGCAATTTATCCTGCTTTGAGAAGTGTTTCTTATCCGAGTACTTCATTTATTGGTGATAACCATTCAAGAAAACACCACAAAGCATCCTATCTTACTACCAGAAGTGTTCCTGATATGATTACTTCATTTACGAGTGGTAATAATCCAAGAAAACTCCAAACCTATCAGGAAACTACCACGGAGAAATGTAGAATACCATTCTAAGCGCTTCATTACTATTACTTCATTTATTGGTGGAAAACATTCAACAAAACACCACAAGGCAATTTATCCTGCTATGAGAACTGTTTCTTATCCGAGTACTTCATTTATTAGTGATAACCATTCAAGAAACAAAGCATCCTATCTTACTACCAGAAGTGTTCCTGATATGATTACTTCATTTACGAGTGGTATTCATCCAAGAAAACTCTAAACCTTTAATGGAACCACCACAAAGAAGGATAGAATGCCATTCTAAATGCTTCAAGTCTTATTAATTCATTAATGGGTGGTAAACATTCAAGAAAACATCGCAAAACATCTTATCCATCTACGAGAAGTGTTTCTGATCCGAGTGCTCTATTTATGGGTGGTAACCTTTCAAGAAAACTTCAAACCATTAAGGAAACCACCACGTAGATATGTAGAATACTACTATAAGCGCTTCATGACTATTACTTTATTTATGGTGGTAAACATTCAAGAAAACCCAACAAAGCCTCTTATCCTCGTACGAGAAGTGTTTCTGATCTGAGTACTCTATTTATGGGTGGTAACCTTTCAAGCAAACACCAAACCTTTCAGGAAACTACGACAGAGAAATGTAGAATACCATTCTAAGCGCATCATGACTATTATTTCATTTATTGGTGGTAAACATTCAACAAAACACCGCAAGGCAATTTATCCTGCTATGAGAAGTGTTTCTTATCCGAGTACTTCATTTATTGGTGATAACCATTCAAGAAAACACCACAAAGCATCCTATCTTACTACCAGAAGTGTTCCTGATATGATTACTTCATTTACGAGTGGTAATCATCCAAGAAAACTCCAAACCTATCAGGAAACTACCACGGAGAAATGTAGAATACCATTCTAAGTGCTTCATTACTATTACTTCATTTATTGGTGGTAAACATTCAACAAAACACCACAAGGCAATTTATCCTGCTATGAGAACTGTTTCTTATCCGAGTACTTCATTTATTAGTGATAACCATTCAAGAAACAAAGCATCCTATCTTACTACCAGATGTGTTCCTGATATGATTACTTCATTTACGAGTGGTAATCATCCAAGAAAACTCTAAACCTTTAATGGAACCACCACAAAGAAGGATAGAATGCCATTCTAAATGCTTCAAGTCTTATTAATTCATTAATGGGTGGTAAACATTCAAGAAAACATCGCAAAACATCTTATCCATCTACGAGAAGTGTTTCTGATCCGAGTGCTCTATTTATGGGTGGTAACCTTTCAAGAAAACTTCAAACCATTAAGGAAACCACCACGTAGATATGTAGAATACTACTATAAGCGCTTCATGACTATTACTTTATTTATGGTGGTAAACATTCAAGAAAACCCAACAAAGCCTCTTATCCTCGTACGAGAAGTGTTTCTGATCTGAGTACTCTATTTATGGGTGGTAACCTTTCAAGCAAACACCAAACCTTTCAGGAAACTACGACGGAGAAATGTAGAATACCATTCTAAGCGCATCATGACTATTACTTCATTTATTGGTGGTAAACATTCAACAAAACACCGCAAGGCAATTTATCCTGCTATGAGAAGTGTTTCTTATCCGAGTACTTCATTTATTGGTGATAACCATTCAAGAAAACACCACAGAGGATCCTATCTTACTACCAGAAGTGTTCCTGATATGATTACTTCATTTACGAGTGGTAATCATCCAAGAAAACTCTAAACCTTTAATGGAACCACCACAAAGAAGGATAGAATGCCATTCTAAATGCTTCAAGTCTTATTAATTCATTAATGGGTGGTAAACATTCAAGAAAACATCGCAAAACATCTTATCCATCTACGAGAAGTGTTTCTGATTCGAGTGCTCTATTTATGGGTGGTAACCTTTCAAGAAAACTTCAAACCATTAAGGAAACCACCACGTAGATATGTAGAATATTACTATAAGCGCTTCATGACTATTACTTTATTTATGGTGGTAAACATTCAATAAAACCCAACAAAGCCTCTTATCCTCGTACGAGAAGTGTTTCTGATCTGAGTACTCTATTTATGGGTGGTAACCTTTCAAGCAAACACCAAACCTTTCAGGAAACTACGACAGAGAAATATAGAATACCATTCTAAGCGCATCATGACTATTACTTCATTTATTGGTGGTAAACATTCAACAAAACACCGCAAGGCAATTTATCCTGCTATGAGAAGTGTTTCTTATCCGAGTACTTCATTTATTGGTGATAACCATTCAAGAACACACCACAAAGCATCCTATCTTACTACCAGAAGTGTTCCTGATATGATTACTTCATTTACGAGTGGTAATCATCCAAGAAAACTCCAAACCTATCAGGAAACTACCACGGAGAAATGTAGAATACCATTCTAAGCGCTTCATTACTATTACTTCATTTATTGGTGGTAAACATTCAACAAAACACCGCAAGGCAATTTATCCTGCTATGGGAAGTGTTTCTTATCCGAGTACTTCATTTATTGGTGATAACCATTCAAGAAAACACCACAGAGCATCCTATCTTACTACCAGAAGTGTTCCTGATATGATTACTTCATTTACGAGTGGTAATCATCCAAGAAAACTCCAAACCTATCAGGAAACTACCACGGAGAAATGTAGAATACCATTCTAAGCGCTTCATTACTATTACTTCATTTATTGGTGGTAAACATTCAACAAAACACCACAAGGCAATTTATCCTGCTATGAGAACTGTTTCTTATCCGAGTACTTCATTTATTAGTGATAACCATTCAAGAAACAAAGCATCCTATCTTACTACCAGTAGTGTTCCTGATATGATTACTTCATTTACGAGTGGTAATCATCCAAGAAAACTCTAAACCTTTCATGAAACCACCACAAAGAAGGATAGAATGCCATTCTAAATGCTTCATGTCTTATTACTTCATTAATGGGTGGTAAACATTCAAAAAAACATCGCAAAACATCTTATCCTGCTACGAGAAGTGTTTCTGATCCGAGAATTTCATTTATGGATGTTAACCTTTCAAGAAAACTTAATTCAAACCTTTAAGGAAACCACCACGTAGATATGTAGAATACTACTCTAAGCGCTTATTGACTATTACTTTTTTTATTGGTGGTAAACATTCAAGAAAACACAACAAAGCATCTTATCCTCGTACGAGAAGTGTTTCTGATCCGAGTACTTCATTTATGAGTGATAACCATTCAAGAAAATATCACAAAACATCCTATCCAACTACAAGAAGTGTTGCTGACATGAATACTTCATTTATGAGTGGTAACATTTTAAGAAAACTCTAAATCTTTCTTGAAACCACCAGGAAGTAGCATAAAATACCATTCTAATTACTTCATGTAAGATTACTTCATTTATGGGTGGTAAACATTAAAGAGAACACGGCAAAGCATTTTATCCTGCTACGAGAAGTGTTTCTGATCCGAGTACTTCATTTAGGGGAGGTAACATTTCAAGAAAACCCAAAACCATTCAGGAAACCACCACGAAGAAATGTAGAATACCACTCTTAGCGCTTCCTGACTTTTACTTCATTTATGTGTGGTAAACATTCAAGAAAACACTGCAAAGCATCTTATCCTGCTACGAGAAGTGTTTCTGATCCGAGTGCTCTATTTATGGGTGGTAACCTTTCAAGAAATCTCCAAACCTTTCAGGAAACCACCAAGAAAATATGTAGAATACCACTCTATGTGCTGCAAGACTATTACTTCATTTATGGGTGGTAAACATTCAACAAAACACCACAAAGCATTTTATCCTGCTATGATAAGTGTTTTTGATCCGAGTATTTCATTTATAGGTGATAACCATTCAAGAAAACACCACAAAGCATCCTATGCAACTAACAGAAGTGTTCCTGATATGATTACTTCATTTATGAGTGGTAACCATCGAAGAAAACTCTAAACCTTTCAAGAAACCACCACGAAGAAGCATAGAATACCATTCGAAGTGCTTCATGTCTTATGACTTCATTTATGGGTGGTAAACATTGAAGGAAACACCGCAAAGAATCTTATCCTGCTACAAGAAGTGTTTCTGATTCGAGTACTTCATTTATGGGTGATAAACATTCAACAAAACACCACAAAGCATCTTATCCTACTAACAGAAGTGTTCCTGATATGATTACTTCATTTGTAAGTGGTAACCTACCAATAAAGCATCTTATCTTCTCATGCAACCACCAAGAAGAAACATAAAATACCATTCTAAGTGCTTTATGTTTGATTACTTCATTTATGGGTGGTAAACATTCAATAAAACACAGCAAAGCATCTTATCATGCTACGAGAAGTGTTTCTGATCCGAGTAATTCATTTGTACTTCATTTATTTGTGGTAAACATTCAACAAAACTCCACAAGGCAATTTATCCTGATATGAGAAGTGTTTCTTATCCGAGTACTTGATTTATTGGTGATAACCATTCAATAAAACACCACAAAGCATCCTATCTTACTACCAGAAGTGTTCCTGATATGATTACTTCATTTACGAGTGGTAATCATCCAAGAAAACTCTAAACCTTTAATGGAACCACCACAAAGAAGGATAGAATGCCATTCTAAATGCTTCAAGTCTTATTAATTCATTAATGGGTGGTAAACATTCAAGAAAACATCGCAAAACATCTTATCCATCTACGAGAAGTGTTTCTGATCCGAGTGCTCTATTTATGGGTGGTAACCTTTCAAGAAAACTTCAAACCATTAAGGAAACCACCACGTAGATATGTAGAATACTACTATAAGCGCTTCATGACTATTACTTTATTTATGGTGGTAAACATTCAAGAAAACCCAACAAAGCCTCTTATCCTCGTACGAAAAGTGTTTCTGATCTGAGTACTCTATTTATGGGTGGTAACCTTTCAAGCAAACACCAAACATTTCAGGAAACTACGACAGAGAAATGTAGAATACCATTCTAAGCGCATCATGACTATTACTTCATTTATTGGTGGTAAACATTCAACAAAACACCGCAAGGCAATTTATCCTGCTATGAGAAGTGTTTCTTATCCGAGTACTTCATTTATTGGTGATAACCATTCAAGAAAACACCACAGAGGATCCTATCTTACTACCAGAAGTGTTCCTGATATGATTTCTTCATTTACGAGTGGTAATCATCCAAGAAAACTCTAAACCTTTAATGGAACCACCACAAAGAAGGATAGAATGCCATTCTAAATGCTTCAAGTCTTATTAATTCATTAATGGGTGGTAAACATTCAAGAAAACATCGCAAAACATCTTATCCATCTACGAGAAGTGTTTCTGATCCGAGTGCTCTATTTATGGGTGGTAACCTTTCAAGAAAACTTCAAACCATTAAGGAAACCACCACGTAGATATGTAGAATACTACTATAAGCGCTTCATGACTATTACTTTATTTATGGTGGTAAACATTCAAGAAAACCCAACAAAGCCTCTTATCCTCGTACGAGAAGTGTTTCTGATCTGAGTACTCTATTTATGGGTGGTAACCTTTCAAGCAAACACCAAACCTTTCAGGAAACTACGACGGAGAAATGTAGAATACCATTCTAAGCGCATCATGACTATTACTTCATTTATTGGTGGTAAACATTCAACAAAACACCGCAAGGCAATTTATCCTGCTATGAGAAGTGTTTCTTATCCGAGTACTTCATTTATTGGTGATAACCATTCAAGAAAACACCACAGAGGATCCTATCTTACTACCAGAAGTGTTCCTGATATGATTACTTCATTTACGAGTGGTAATCATCCAAGAAAACTCTAAACCTTTAATGGAACCACCACAAAGAAGGATAGAATGCCATTCTAAATGCTTCAAGTCTTATTAATTCATTAATGGGTGGTAAACATTCAAGAAAACATCGCAAAACATCTTATCCATCTACGAGAAGTGTTTCTGATCCGAGTGCTCTATTTATGGGTGGTAACCTTTCAAGAAAACTTCAAACCATTAAGGAAACCACCACGTAGATATGTAGAATATTACTATAAGCGCTTCATGACTATTACTTTATTTATGGTGGTAAACATTCAATAAAACCCAACAAAGCCTCTTATCCTCGTACGAGAAGTGTTTCTGATCTGAGTACTCTATTTATGGGTGGTAACCTTTCAAGCAAACACCAAACCTTTCAGGAAACTACGACAGAGAAATATAGAATACCATTCTAAGCGCATCATGACTATTACTTCATTTATTGGTGGTAAACATTCAACAAAACACCGCAAGGCAATTTATCCTGCTATGAGAAGTGTTTCTTATCCGAGTACTTCATTTATTGGTGATAACCATTCAAGAACACACCACAAAGCATCCTATCTTACTACCAGAAGTGTTCCTGATATGATTACTTCATTTACGAGTGGTAATCATCCAAGAAAACTCCAAACCTATCAGGAAACTACCACGGAGAAATGTAGAATACCATTCTAAGCGCTTCATTACTATTACTTCATTTATTGGTGGTAAACATTCAACAAAACACCGCAAGGCAATTTATCCTGCTATGGGAAGTGTTTCTTATCCGAGTACTTCATTTATTGGTGATAACCATTCAAGAAAACACCACAGAGCATCCTATCTTACTACCAGAAGTGTTCCTGATATGATTACTTCATTTACGAGTGGTAATCATCCAAGAAAACTCCAAACCTATCAGGAAACTACCACGGAGAAATGTAGAATACCATTCTAAGCGCTTCATTACTATTACTTCATTTATTGGTGGTAAACATTCAACAAAACACCACAAGGCAATTTATCCTGCTATGAGAACTGTTTCTTATCCGAGTACTTCATTTATTAGTGATAACCATTCAAGAAACAAAGCATCCTATCTTACTACCAGTAGTGTTCCTGATATGATTACTTCATTTACGAGTGGTAATCATCCAAGAAAACTCTAAACCTTTCATGAAACCACCACAAAGAAGGATAGAATGCCATTCTAAATGCTTCATGTCTTATTACTTCATTAATGGGTGGTAAACATTCAAAAAAACATCGCAAAACATCTTATCCTGCTACGAGAAGTGTTTCTGATCCGAGAATTTCATTTATGGATGTTAACCTTTCAAGAAAACTTAATTCAAACCTTTAAGGAAACCACCACGTAGATATGTAGAATACTACTCTAAGCGCTTATTGACTATTACTTTTTTTATTGGTGGTAAACATTCAAGAAAACACAACAAAGCATCTTATCCTCGTACGAGAAGTGTTTCTGATCCGAGTACTTCATTTATGAGTGATAACCATTCAAGAAAATATCACAAAACATCCTATCCAACTACAAGAAGTGTTGCTGACATGAATACTTCATTTATGAGTGGTAACATTTTAAGAAAACTCTAAATCTTTCTTGAAACCACCAGGAAGTAGCATAAAATACCATTCTAATTACTTCATGTAAGATTACTTCATTTATGGGTGGTAAACATTAAAGAGAACACGGCAAAGCATTTTATCCTGCTACGAGAAGTGTTTCTGATCCGAGTACTTCATTTAGGGGAGGTAACATTTCAAGAAAACCCAAAACCATTCAGGAAACCACCACGAAGAAATGTAGAATACCACTCTTAGCGCTTCCTGACTTTTACTTCATTTATGTGTGGTAAACATTCAAGAAAACACTGCAAAGCATCTTATCCTGCTACGAGAAGTGTTTCTGATCCGAGTGCTCTATTTATGGGTGGTAACCTTTCAAGAAATCTCCAAACCTTTCAGGAAACCACCAAGAAAATATGTAGAATACCACTCTATGTGCTGCAAGACTATTACTTCATTTATGGGTGGTAAACATTCAACAAAACACCACAAAGCATTTTATCCTGCTATGATAAGTGTTTTTGATCCGAGTATTTCATTTATAGGTGATAACCATTCAAGAAAACACCACAAAGCATCCTATGCAACTAACAGAAGTGTTCCTGATATGATTACTTCATTTATGAGTGGTAACCATCGAAGAAAACTCTAAACCTTTCAAGAAACCACCACGAAGAAGCATAGAATACCATTCGAAGTGCTTCATGTCTTATGACTTCATTTATGGGTGGTAAACATTGAAGGAAACACCGCAAAGAATCTTATCCTGCTACAAGAAGTGTTTCTGATTCGAGTACTTCATTTATGGGTGATAAACATTCAACAAAACACCACAAAGCATCTTATCCTACTAACAGAAGTGTTCCTGATATGATTACTTCATTTGTAAGTGGTAACCTACCAATAAAGCATCTTATCTTCTCATGCAACCACCAAGAAGAAACATAAAATACCATTCTAAGTGCTTTATGTTTGATTACTTCATTTATGGGTGGTAAACATTCAATAAAACACAGCAAAGCATCTTATCATGCTACGAGAAGTGTTTCTGATCCGAGTAATTCATTTGTACTTCATTTATTTGTGGTAAACATTCAACAAAACTCCACAAGGCAATTTATCCTGATATGAGAAGTGTTTCTTATCCGAGTACTTGATTTATTGGTGATAACCATTCAATAAAACACCACAAAGCATCCTATCTTACTACCAGAAGTGTTCCTGATATGATTACTTCATTTACGAGTGGTAATCATCCAAGAAAACTCTAAACCTTTAATGGAACCACCACAAAGAAGGATAGAATGCCATTCTAAATGCTTCAAGTCTTATTAATTCATTAATGGGTGGTAAACATTCAAGAAAACATCGCAAAACATCTTATCCATCTACGAGAAGTGTTTCTGATCCGAGTGCTCTATTTATGGGTGGTAACCTTTCAAGAAAACTTCAAACCATTAAGGAAACCACCACGTAGATATGTAGAATACTACTATAAGCGCTTCATGACTATTACTTTATTTATGGTGGTAAACATTCAAGAAAACCCAACAAAGCCTCTTATCCTCGTACGAAAAGTGTTTCTGATCTGAGTACTCTATTTATGGGTGGTAACCTTTCAAGCAAACACCAAACATTTCAGGAAACTACGACAGAGAAATGTAGAATACCATTCTAAGCGCATCATGACTATTACTTCATTTATTGGTGGTAAACATTCAACAAAACACCGCAAGGCAATTTATCCTGCTATGAGAAGTGTTTCTTATCCGAGTACTTCATTTATTGGTGATAACCATTCAAGAAAACACCACAGAGGATCCTATCTTACTACCAGAAGTGTTCCTGATATGATTTCTTCATTTACGAGTGGTAATCATCCAAGAAAACTCTAAACCTTTAATGGAACCACCACAAAGAAGGATAGAATGCCATTCTAAATGCTTCAAGTCTTATTAATTCATTAATGGGTGGTAAACATTCAAGAAAACATCGCAAAACATCTTATCCATCTACGAGAAGTGTTTCTGATCCGAGTGCTCTATTTATGGGTGGTAACCTTTCAAGAAAACTTCAAACCATTAAGGAAACCACCACGTAGATATGTAGAATACTACTATAAGCGCTTCATGACTATTACTTTATTTATGGTGGTAAACATTCAAGAAAACCCAACAAAGCCTCTTATCCTCGTACGAGAAGTGTTTCTGATCTGAGTACTCTATTTATGGGTGGTAACCTTTCAAGCAAACACCAAACCTTTCAGGAAACTACGACGGAGAAATGTAGAATACCATTCTAAGCGCATCATGACTATTACTTCATTTATTGGTGGTAAACATTCAACAAAACACCGCAAGGCAATTTATCCTGCTATGGGAAGTGTTTCTTATCCGAGTACTTCATTTATTGGTGATAACCATTCAAGAAAACACCACAGAGCATCCTATCTTACTACCAGAAGTGTTCCTGATATGATTACTTCATTTACGAGTGGTAATCATCCAAGAAAACTCCAAACCTATCAGGAAACTACCACGGAGAAATGTAGAATACCATTCTAAGCGCTTCATTACTATTACTTCATTTATTGGTGGTAAACATTCAACAAAACACCACAAGGCAATTTATCCTGCTATGAGAACTGTTTCTTATCCGAGTACTTCATTTATTAGTGATAACCATTCAAGAAACAAAGCATCCTATCTTACTACCAGTAGTGTTCCTGATATGATTACTTCATTTACGAGTGGTAATCATCCAAGAAAACTCTAAACCTTTCATGAAACCACCACAAAGAAGGATAGAATGCCATTCTAAATGCTTCATGTCTTATTACTTCATTAATGGGTGGTAAACATTCAAAAAAACATCGCAAAACATCTTATCCTGCTACGAGAAGTGTTTCTGATCCGAGAATTTCATTTATGGATGTTAACCTTTCAAGAAAACTTAATTCAAACCTTTAAGGAAACCACCACGTAGATATGTAGAATACTACTCTAAGCGCTTATTGACTATTACTTTTTTTATTGGTGGTAAACATTCAAGAAAACACAACAAAGCATCTTATCCTCGTACGAGAAGTGTTTCTGATCCGAGTACTTCATTTATGAGTGATAACCATTCAAGAAAATATCACAAAACATCCTATCCAACTACAAGAAGTGTTGCTGACATGAATACTTCATTTATGAGTGGTAACATTTTAAGAAAACTCTAAATCTTTCTTGAAACCACCAGGAAGTAGCATAAAATACCATTCTAATTACTTCATGTAAGATTACTTCATTTATGGGTGGTAAACATTAAAGAGAACACGGCAAAGCATTTTATCCTGCTACGAGAAGTGTTTCTGATCCGAGTACTTCATTTAGGGGAGGTAACATTTCAAGAAAACCCAAAACCATTCAGGAAACCACCACGAAGAAATGTAGAATACCACTCTTAGCGCTTCCTGACTTTTACTTCATTTATGTGTGGTAAACATTCAAGAAAACACTGCAAAGCATCTTATCCTGCTACGAGAAGTGTTTCTGATCCGAGTGCTCTATTTATGGGTGGTAACCTTTCAAGAAATCTCCAAACCTTTCAGGAAACCACCAAGAAAATATGTAGAATACCACTCTATGTGCTGCAAGACTATTACTTCATTTATGGGTGGTAAACATTCAACAAAACACCACAAAGCATTTTATCCTGCTATGATAAGTGTTTTTGATCCGAGTATTTCATTTATAGGTGATAACCATTCAAGAAAACACCACAAAGCATCCTATGCAACTAACAGAAGTGTTCCTGATATGATTACTTCATTTATGAGTGGTAACCATCGAAGAAAACTCTAAACCTTTCAAGAAACCACCACGAAGAAGCATAGAATACCATTCGAAGTGCTTCATGTCTTATGACTTCATTTATGGGTGGTAAACATTGAAGGAAACACCGCAAAGAATCTTATCCTGCTACAAGAAGTGTTTCTGATTCGAGTACTTCATTTATGGGTGATAAACATTCAACAAAACACCACAAAGCATCTTATCCTACTAACAGAAGTGTTCCTGATATGATTACTTCATTTGTAAGTGGTAACCTACCAATAAAGCATCTTATCTTCTCATGCAACCACCAAGAAGAAACATAAAATACCATTCTAAGTGCTTTATGTTTGATTACTTCATTTATGGGTGGTAAACATTCAATAAAACACAGCAAAGCATCTTATCATGCTACGAGAAGTGTTTCTGATCCGAGTAATTCATTTGTACTTCATTTATTTGTGGTAAACATTCAACAAAACTCCACAAGGCAATTTATCCTGATATGAGAAGTGTTTCTTATCCGAGTACTTGATTTATTGGTGATAACCATTCAATAAAACACCACAAAGCATCCTATCTTACTACCAGAAGTGTTCCTGATATGATTACTTCATTTACGAGTGGTAATCATCCAAGAAAACTCTAAACCTTTAATGGAACCACCACAAAGAAGGATAGAATGCCATTCTAAATGCTTCAAGTCTTATTAATTCATTAATGGGTGGTAAACATTCAAGAAAACATCGCAAAACATCTTATCCATCTACGAGAAGTGTTTCTGATCCGAGTGCTCTATTTATGGGTGGTAACCTTTCAAGAAAACTTCAAACCATTAAGGAAACCACCACGTAGATATGTAGAATACTACTATAAGCGCTTCATGACTATTACTTTATTTATGGTGGTAAACATTCAAGAAAACCCAACAAAGCCTCTTATCCTCGTACGAAAAGTGTTTCTGATCTGAGTACTCTATTTATGGGTGGTAACCTTTCAAGCAAACACCAAACATTTCAGGAAACTACGACAGAGAAATGTAGAATACCATTCTAAGCGCATCATGACTATTACTTCATTTATTGGTGGTAAACATTCAACAAAACACCGCAAGGCAATTTATCCTGCTATGAGAAGTGTTTCTTATCCGAGTACTTCATTTATTGGTGATAACCATTCAAGAAAACACCACAGAGGATCCTATCTTACTACCAGAAGTGTTCCTGATATGATTTCTTCATTTACGAGTGGTAATCATCCAAGAAAACTCTAAACCTTTAATGGAACCACCACAAAGAAGGATAGAATGCCATTCTAAATGCTTCAAGTCTTATTAATTCATTAATGGGTGGTAAACATTCAAGAAAACATCGCAAAACATCTTATCCATCTACGAGAAGTGTTTCTGATCCGAGTGCTCTATTTATGGGTGGTAACCTTTCAAGAAAACTTCAAACCATTAAGGAAACCACCACGTAGATATGTAGAATACTACTCTAAGCGCTTCATGACTATTACTTTATTTATGGTGGTAAACATTCAAGAAAACCCAACAAAGCCTCTTATCCTCGTACGAGAAGTGTTTCTGATCTGAGTACTCTATTTATGGGTGGTAACCTTTCAAGCAAACACCAAACCTTTCAGGAAACTACGACGGAGAAATGTAGAATACCATTCTAAGCGCATCATGACTATTACTTCATTTATTGGTGGTAAACATTCAACAAAACACCGCAAGGCAATTTATCCTGCTATGGGAAGTGTTTCTTATCCGAGTACTTCATTTATTGGTGATAACCATTCAAGAAAACACCACAGAGCATCCTATCTTACTACCAGAAGTGTTCCTGATATGATTACTTCATTTACGAGTGGTAATCATCCAAGAAAACTCCAAACCTATCAGGAAACTACCACGGAGAAATGTAGAATACCATTCTAAGCGCTTCATTACTATTACTTCATTTATTGGTGGTAAACATTGAACAAAACACCACAAGGCAATTTATCCTGCTATGAGAACTGTTTCTTATCCGAGTACTTCATTTATTAGTGATAACCATTCAAGAAACAAAGCATCCTATCTTACTACCAGAAGTGTTCCTGATATGATTACTTCATTTACGAGTGGTAATCATCCAAGAAAACTCTAAACCTTTCATGAAACCACCACAAAGAAGGATAGAATGCCATTCTAAATGCTTCATGTCTTATTACTTCATTAATGGGTGGTAAACATTCAAAAAAACATCGCAAAACATCTTATCCTGCTACGAGAAGTGTTTCTGATCCGAGAATTTCATTTATGGATGTTAACCTTTCAAGAAAACTTAATTCAAACCTTTAAGGAAACCACCACGTAGATATGTAGAATACTACTCTAAGCGCTTATTGACTATTACTTTTTTTATGGGTGGTAAACATTCAAGAAAACACAACAAAGCATCTTATCCTCGTACGAGAAGTGTTTCTGATCCGAGTACTTCATTTATGAGTGATAACCATTCAAGAAAATATCACAAAACATCCTATCCAACTACAAGAAGTGTTGCTGACATGAATACTTCATTTATGAGTGGTAACATTTTAAGAAAACTCTAAATCTTTCTTGAAACCACCAGGAAGTAGCATAAAATACCATTCTAAGTACTTCATGTAAGATTACTTCATTTATGGGTGGTAAACATTAAAGAGAACACGGCAAAGCATTTTATCCTGCTACGAGAAGTGTTTCTGATCCGAGTACTTCATTTAGGGGAGGTAACATTTCAAGAAAACCCAAAACCATTCAGGAAACCACCACGAAGAAATGTAGAATACCACTCTTAACGCTTCCTGACTTTTACTTCATTTATGTGTGGTAAACATTCAAGAAAACACTGCAAAGCATCTTATCCTGCTACGAGAAGTGTTTCTGATCCGAGTGCTCTATTTATGGGTGGTAACCTTTCAAGAAATCTCCAAACCTTTCAGGAAACCACCAAGAAAATATGTAGAATACCACTCTATGTGCTGCAAGACTATTACTTCATTTATGGGTGGTAAACATTCAACAAAACACCACAAAGCATTTTATCCTGCTATGATAAGTGTTTTTGATCCGAGTATTTCATTTATAGGTGATAACCATTCAAGAAAACACCACAAAGCATCCTATGCAACTAACAGAAGTGTTCCTGATATGATTACTTCATTTATGAGTGGTAACCATCGAAGAAAACTCTAAACCTTTCAAGAAACCACCACGAAGAAGCATAGAATACCATTCGAAGTGCTTCATGTCTTATTACTTCATTTATGGGTGGTAAACATTGAAGGAAACACCGCAAAGAATCTTATCCTGCTACAAGAAGTGTTTCTGATTCGAGTACTTCATTTATGGGTGATAAACATTCAACAAAACACCACAAAGCATCTTATCCTACTAACAGAAGTGTTCCTGATATGATTACTTCATTTGTAAGTGGTAACCTACCAATAAAGCATCTTATCTTCTCATGCAACCACCAAGAAGAAACATAAAATACCATTCTAAGTGCTTTATGTTTGATTACTTCATTTATGGGTGGTAAACATTCAATAAAACACCGCAAAGCATCTTATCATGCTACGAGAAGTGTTTCTGATCCGAGTAATTCATTTGTACTTCATTTATTTGTGGTAAACATTCAACAAAACTCCACAAGGCAATTTATCCTGATATGAGAAGTGTTTCTTATCCGAGTACTTGATTTATTGGTGATAACCATTCAATAAAACACCACAAAGCATCATATCTTACTACCAGAAGTGTTCCTGATATGATTACTTCATTTACGAGTGGTAATCATCCAAGAAAACTCTAAACCTTTAATGGAACCACCACAAAGAAGGATAGAATGCCATTCTAAATGCTTCAAGTCTTATTAATTCATTAATGGGTGGTAAACATTCAAGAAAACATCGCAAAACATCTTATCCATCTACGAGAAGTGTTTCTGATCCGAGTGCTCTATTTATGGGTGGTAACCTTTCAAGAAAACTTCAAACCATTAAGGAAACCACCACGTAGATATGTAGAATACTACTATAAGCGCTTCATGACTATTACTTTATTTATGGTGGTAAACATTCAAGAAAACCCAACAAAGCCTCTTATCCTCGTACGAAAAGTGTTTCTGATCTGAGTACTCTATTTATGGGTGGTAACCTTTCAAGCAAACACCAAACATTTCAGGAAACTACGACAGAGAAATGTAGAATACCATTCTAAGCGCATCATGACTATTACTTCATTTATTGGTGGTAAACATTCAACAAAACACCGCAAGGCAATTTATCCTGCTATGAGAACTGTTTCTTATCCGAGTACTTCATTTATTGGTGATAACCATTCAAGAAAACACCACAGAGAATCCTATCTTACTACCAGAAGTGTTCCTGATATGATTACTTCATTTACGAGTGGTAATCATCCAAGAAAACTCTAAACCTTTAATGGAACCACCACAAAGAAGGATAGAATGCCATTCTAAATGCTTCAAGTCTTATTAATTCATTAATGGGTGGTAAACATTCAAGAAAACATCGCAAAACATCTTATCCATCTACGAGAAGTGTTTCTGATCCGAGTGCTCTATTTATGGGTGGTAACCTTTCAAGAAAACTTCAAACCATTAAGGAAACCACCACGTAGATATGTAGAATACTACTCTAAGCGCTTCATGACTATTACTTTATTTATGGTGGTAAACATTCAAGAAAACCCAACAAAGCCTCTTATCCTCGTACGAGAAGTGTTTCTGATCTGAGTACTCTATTTATGGGTGGTAACCTTTCAAGCAAACACCAAACCTTTCAGGAAACTACGACGGAGAAATGTAGAATACCATTCTAAGCGCATCATGACTATTACTTCATTTATTGGTGGTAAACATTCAACAAAACACCGCAAGGCAATTTATCCTGCTATGAGAAGTGTTTCTTATCCGAGTACTTCATTTATTGGTGATAACCATTCAAGAACACACCACAAAGCATCCTATCTTACTACCAGAAGTGTTCCTGATATGATTACTTCATTTACGAGTGGTAATCATCCAAGAAAACTCAAAACCTATCAGGAAACTACCACGGAGAAATGTAGAATACCATTCTAAGCGCTTCATTACTATTACTTCATTTATTGGTGGTAAACATTCAACAAAACACCGCAAGGCAATTTATCCTGCTATGGGAAGTGTTTCTTATCCGAGTACTTCATTTATTGGTGATAACCATTCAAGAAAACACCACAGAGCATCCTATCTTACTACCAGAAGTGTTCCTGATATGATTACTTCATTTACGAGTGGTAATCATCCAAGAAAACTCCAAACCTATCAGGAAACTACCACGGAGAAATGTAGAATACCATTCTAAGCGCTTCATTACTATTACTTCATTTATTGGTGGTAAACATTCAACAAAACACCACAAGGCAATTTATCCTGCTATGAGAACTGTTTCTTATCCGAGTACTTCATTTATTAGTGATAACCATTCAAGAAACAAAGCATCCTATCTTACTACCAGAAGTGTTCCTGATATGATTACTTCATTTACGAGTGGTAATCATCCAAGAAAACTCTAAACCTTTCATGAAACCACCACAAAGAAGGATAGAATGCCATTCTAAATGCTTCATGTCTTATTACTTCATTAATGGGTGGTAAACATTCAAAAAAACATCGCAAAACATCTTATCCTGCTACGAGAAGTGTTTCTGATCCGAGAATTTCATTTATGGATGTTAACCTTTCAAGAAAACTTAATTCAAACCTTTAAGGAAACCACCACGTAGATATGTAGAATACTACTCTAAGCGCTTCATGACTATTACTTTATTTATGGTGGTAAACATTCAAGAAAACCCAACAAAGCCTCTTATCCTCGTACGAGAAGTGTTTCTGATCTGAGTACTCTATTTATGGGTGGTAACCTTTCAAGCAAACACCAAACCTTTCAGGAAACTACGACGGAGAAATGTAGAATACCATTCTAAGCGCATCATGACTATTATTTCATTTATTGGTGGTAAACATTCAACAAAACACCGCAAGGCAATTTATCCTGCTATGCGAACTGTTTCTTATCCGAGTACTTCATTTATTGGTGATAACCATTCAAGAAAACACCACAGAGGATCCTATCTTACTACCAGAAGTGTTCCTGATATGATTACTTCATTTACGAGTGGTAATCATCCAAGAAAACTCTAAACCTTTAATGGAACCACCACAAAGAAGGATAGAATGCCATTCTAAATGCTTCAAGTCTTATTAATTCATTAATGGGTGGTAAACATTCAAGAAAACATCGCAAAACATCTTATCCATCTACGAGAAGTGTTTCTGATCCGAGTGCTCTATTTATGGGTGGTAACCTTTCAAGAAAACTTCAAACCATTAAGGAAACCACCACGTAGATATGTAGAATACTACTATAAGCGCTTCATGACTATTACTTTATTTATGGTGGTAAACATTCAAGAAAACCCAACAAAGCCTCTTATCCTCGTACGAGAAGTGTTTCTGATCTGAGTACTCTATTTATGGGTGGTAACCTTTCAAGCAAACACCAAACCTTTCAGGAAACTACGACGGAGAAATGTAGAATACCATTCTAAGCGCATCATGAATATTACTTCATTTATTGGTGGTAAACATTCAACAAAACACCGCAAGGCAATTTATCCTGCTTTGAGAAGTGTTTCTTATCCGAGTACTTCATTTATTGGTGATAACCATTCAAGAAAACACCACAAAGCATCCTATCTTACTACCAGAAGTGTTCCTTATATGATTACTTCATTTACGAGTGGTAATCATCCAAGAAAACTCCAAACCTATCAGGAAACTACCACGGAGAAATGTAGAATACCATTCTAAGCGCTTCATTACTATTACTTCATTTATTGGTGGTAAACATTCAACAAAACACCACAAGGCAATTTATCCTGCTATGAGAACTGTTTCTTATCCGAGTACTTCATTTATTAGTGATAACCATTCAAGAAACAAAGCATCCTATCTTACTACCAGAAGTGTTCCTGATATGATTACTTCATTTACGAGTGGTAATCATCCAAGAAAACTCTAAACCTTTAATGGAACCACCACAAAGAAGGATAGAATGCCATTCTAAATGCTTCAAGTCTTATTAATTCATTAATGGGTGGTAAACATTCAAGAAAACATCGCAAAACATCTTATCCATCTACGAGAAGTGTTTCTGATCCGAGTGCTCTATTTATGGGTGGTAACCTTTCAAGAAAACTTCAAACCATTAAGGAAACCACCACGTAGATATGTAGAATACTACTATAAGCGCTTCATGACTATTACTTTATTTATGGTGGTAAACATTCAAGAAAACCCAACAAAGCCTCTTATCCTCGTACGAGAAGTGTTTCTGATCTGAGTACTCTATTTATGGGTGGTAACCTTTCAAGCAAACACCAAACCTTTCAGGAAACTACGACGGAGAAATGTAGAATACCATTCTAAGCGCATCATGACTATTATTTCATTTATTGGTGGTAAACATTCAACAAAACACCGCAAGGCAATTTATCCTGCTATGCGAAGTGTTTCTTATCCGAGTACTTCATTTATTGGTGATAACCATTCAAGAAAACACCACAGAGGATCCTATCTTACTACCAGAAGTGTTCCTGATATGATTACTTCATTTACGAGTGGTAATCATCCAAGAAAACTCTAAACCTTTAATGGAACCACCACAAAGAAGGATAGAATGCCATTCTAAATGCTTCAAGTCTTATTAATTCATTAATGGGTGGTAAACATTCATGAAAACATCGCAAAACATCTTATCCATCTACGAGAAGTGTTTCTGATCCGAGTGCTCTATTTATGGGTGGTAACCTTTCAAGAAAACTTCAAACCATTAAGGAAACCACCACGTAGATATGTAGAATACTACTATAAGCGCTTCATGACTATTACTTTATTTATGGTGGTAAACATTCAAGAAAACCCAACAAAGCCTCTTATCCTCGTACGAGAAGTGTTTCTGATCTGAGTACTCTATTTATGGGTGGTAACCTTTCAAGCAAACACCAAACCTTTCAGGAAACTACGACGGAGAAATGTAGAATACCATTCTAAGCGCATCATGACTATTACTTCATTTATTGGTGGTAAACATTCAACAAAAACACCGCAAGGCAATTTATCCTGCTATGAGAAGTGTTTCTTATCCGAGTACTTCATTTATTGGTGATAACCATTCAAGAAAACACCACAGAGGATCCTATCTTACTACCAGAAGTGTTCCTGATATGATTACTTCATTTACGAGTGGTAATCATCCAAGAAAACTCCAAACCTATCAGGAAACTACCACGGAGAAATGTAGAATACCATTCTAAGCGCTTCATTACTATTACTTCATTTATTGGTGGTAAACATTCAACAAAACACCACAAGGCAATTTATCCTGCTATGAGAACTGTTTCTTATCCGAGTACTTCATTTATTAGTGATAACCATTCAAGAAACAAAGCATCCTATCTTACTACCAGAAGTGTTCCTGATATGATTACTTCATTTACGAGTGGTAATCATCCAAGAAAACTCTAAACCTTTCATGAAACCACCACAAAGAAGGATAGAATGCCATTCTAAATGCTTCATGTCTTATTACTTCATTAATGGGTGGTAAACATTCAAAAAAACATCGCAAAACATCTTATCCTGCTACGAGAAGTGTTTCTGATCCGAGAATTGCATTTATGGATGTTAACCTTTCAAGAAAACTTAATTCAAACCATCCGAGAACACGGCAAAGCATTTTATCCTGCTACGAGAAGTGTTTCTGATCCGAGTACTTCATTTAGGGGAGGTAACATTTCAAGAAAACCCAAAACCATTCAGGAAACCACCACGAAGAAATGTACAATACCACTCTTAACGCTTCCTGACTTTTACTTCATTTATGTGTGGTAAACATTCAAGAAAACACTGCAAAGCATCTTATCCTGCTACGAGAAGTGTTTCTGATCCGAGTGCTCTATTTATGGGTGGTAACCTCTCAAGAAATCTCCAAACCTTTCAGGAAACCACCAAGAAAAAATGTAGAATACCACTCTAAGTGCTGCAAGACTATTACTTCATTTATGGGTGGTAAACATTCAACAAAACACCACAAAGCATTTTATCCTGCTATGATATGTGTTTTTGATCCGAGTATTTCATTTATGGGTGATAACCATTCAAGAAAACACCACAAAGCATCCTATGCAACTAACAGAAGTGTTCCTGATATGATTACTTCATTTATGAGTGGTAACCATCGAAGAAAACTCTAAACCTTTCAAGAAACCACCACGAAGAAGCATAGAATACCATTCGAAGTGCTTCATGTCTTATTACTTCATTTATGGGTGGTAAACATTCAAGGAAACACCGCAAAGAATCTTATCCTGCTATGAGAAGTGTTTCTGATCCGAGTACTTCATTTATGGATGATAAACATTCAACAAAACACCACAAAGCGTCTTATCCTACTAACAGAAGTGTTCCTGATATGATTACTTCATTTGTAAGTGGTAACCTACCAATAAAGCATCTTATCTTCTCATGCAACCACCAAGAAGAAACATAAAATACCATTCTAAGTGCTTTATGTTTGATTACTTCATTTATGGGTGGTAAACATTCAACAAAACACCGCAAGGCAATTTATCCTGATATGAGAAGTATTTCTTATCCGAGTACTTCATTTATTGGTGATAACCATTCAAGAAAACACCACAAAGCATCATATCTTACTACCAGAAGTGTTCCCGATATGATTACTTCATTTACGAGTGGTAATCATCCAAGAAAACTCTAAACCTTTCATGAAACCACCACAAAGAAGGATAGAATCTCATTCATGTAATATTACTTCATGCTTCATGTAAGATTACTTCATTTATGGGTGGTAAACATTCAAGAGAACACCACAAAGCATCTTATCCTGCTACCAGAAGTGTTCCTGATATGATTACTTCATTTACGAGTGGTAATCATCCAAGAAAACTCCAAACCTATCAGGAAACTACCACGGAGAATTGTAGAATACCATTCTAAGCGCTTCATTACTATTACTTCATTTATTGGTGGTAAACATTCAACAAAACACCACAAGGCAATTTATCCTTCTATGAGAACTGTTTCTTATCCGAGTACTTCATTTATTAGTGATAACCATTCAAGAAACAAAGCATCCTATCTTACTACCAGAAGTGTTCCTGATATGATTACTTCATTTACGAGTGGTAATCATCCAAGAAAACTCTAAACCTTTCATGAAACCACCACAAAGAAGGATAGAATGCCATTCTAAATGCTTCATGTCTTATTACTTCATTAATGGGTGGTAAACATTCAAAAAAACATCGCAAAACATCTTATCTTGCTACGAGAAGTGTTTCTTATCCGAGAATTTCATTTATGGATGTTAACCTTTCAAGAAAACTTAATTCAAACCTTTAAGGAAACCACCACGTAGATATGTAGAATACTACTCTAAGCGCTTATTGACTATTACTTTTTTTATGGGTGGTAAACATTCAAGAAAACACAACAAAGCATCTTATCCTCCTACGAGAGGTGTTTCTGATCCGAGTAATTCATTTATGGGTGATAACCATTCAAGAAAATATAACAAAACATCCTATCCAACTACAAGAAGTGTTGCTGACATGAATACTTAATTTATGAGTGGTAACATTTTAAGAAAACTCTAAATCTTTCTTGAAACCACCAAGAAGAAACATAAAATACCATTCTAAGTGCTTTATGTTTGATTACTTCATTTATGGGTGGTAAACATTCAATAAAACATCGCAAAACATCTTATCCATCTACGAGAAGTGTTTCTGATCCGAGTGCTCTATTTATGGGTGGTAACCTTTCAAGAAAACTTCAAACTATTAAGGAAACCACCACGTAGATATGTAGAATACTACTAGATGCGTTTCATGACTATTACTTTATTTATGAGTGGTAAACATTCAAGAAAACACAACAAAGCATATTATCCTCCTACGAGATGTGTTTCTAATCCGAGTACTCTATTTATGGGTGGTAACCTTTCAAGAAAACTCCAAACCTTTCAGGAAACTACCATAGAGAAATGTAGAATACCGTTCTAAGCGCATCATGACTATTACTTCATCTATTGGTGGTAAACATTCAACAAAACACCACAAGGTAATTTATCCTGCTATGAGAAGTGTTTCTTATCCGAGTACTTCATTTATTGGTGATAACCATTCAAGAAAACACCACAAAGCATCCTATCTTACTACCAGAAGTATTCCTGATATGATTACTTCATTTACGAGTGGTAATCATCCAAGAAAACTCTAAACCTTTCATGAAACCACCACAAAGCATCTTATCCTGCTACCAGAAGTGTTTCTGATCCGAGTACTTCATTTTGGGGAGGTAACATTTCAAGAAAACCCCAATCCATTCAGGAAACCATCACAAAGAAATGTAGAATACCACTCTAAACACTTCATGACTATTACTACATTTATGTGTGGTAAAACATTCAAGAAAACACTGCAAAGCATCTTATCCTGCAACGAGAAGTTTTTCTGATCCGAGTACTCTATTTATGGGTGTTAACCTTTCAAGAAAACTCCAAACCTTTCAGGAAACCACCACGAAGAAATGTAGAATACCACTCTAAGTGCTTCGAGATTATTACTAGATTTATGGGTGGTAAACATTCAACAAAACACCACAAAGCATTTTATCCTGCTACGATAAGTGTTTTTTATTAGAGTATTTCATTTATGGGTGATAACCATTCTAGAAAACACCACAAAGCATCATATGCATCTAACAGAAGTGTTCCTGATATGATTACTTCATTTATGAGTGGTAACCATCCAAGAAAACTCTAAACTTTTCAAGAAACCACCACGAAGAAGCATAGAATACCATTCTAAGTGCTTCATGTCTTATTACTTCATTTATGGGTGGTAAACATTCAAGAAAACACCGCAAAGCATCTTATCCTGCTACAAGAAGTGTTTCTGATTCGAGTACTTTATTTATGGGTGATATCCATTCAAGAAAATACCACAAAGCATCCTATCTTACTACCAAAAGTTTTCCTGATATGATTACTTCATTTACGAGTGGTAATCATCCAAGAAAACTCTAAACCTTTCATGAAACCACCACCAAGAAGGATAGAATACCATTCTAAATGCTTCATGTTTTATTACATCATTATTGGGTGGTAAACATTCAAGAAAACACCGCAAAACATTTTAATCTGCTACGAGAAGTGTTTTTGATCCGAGTATTTCATTTATGGATGGTAACCTTTCAGGAAAACTTCAAACTATTAAGGAAACCACCACGTAGATATGTAGAATACTACTAGATGCGTTTCATGACTATTACTTTATTTATGAGTGGTAAACATTCAAGAAAACACAACAAAGCATATTATCCTCCTACGAGATGTGTTTCTGATCCGAGTACTCTATTTATGGGTGGTAACCTTTCAAGAAAACTCCAAACCTTTCAGGAAACTACCATAGAGAAATGTAGAATACCGTTCTAAGCGCATCATGACTATTACTTCATTTACGGTGGTAAACATTCAACAAAACACCACAAGGCAATTTATCCTGCTATGAGAAGTGTTTCTTATCCGAGTACTTCATTTATTGGTGATAACCATTCAAGAAAACACCACAAAGCATCCTATCTTACTACCAGAAGTGTTCCTGATATGATTACTTCATTTACGAGTGGTAATCATCCAAGAAAACTCTAAACCTTTCATGAAACCACCACAAAGAAGGATAGAATCTCATTCATGTAATATTACTTAATGCTTCATGTAAGATTACTTCATTTATGGGTGGTAAACATTCAAGAGAACACCACAAAGCATCTTATCCTGCTACCAGAAGTGTTTCTGATCCAAGTACTTCATTTTGGGGAGGTAACATTTCAAGAAAACCCCAAACCATTCAGGAAACCACCACAAAGAAATGTAGAATACCACTCTAAACGCTTCATGACTATTACTTCATTTATGGGTGGTAAACATTCAAGAAAACACCGCAAAGCATCTTATCCTGCTACAAGAAGTGTTTCTGATTCGAGTACTTTATTTATGGGTGATATCCTTTCAAGAAAATACCACAAAGCATCCTATCTTACTACCAGAAGTTTTCCTGATATGATTACTTCATTTACGAGTGGTAATCATCCAAGAAAACTCTAAACCTTTCATGAAACCACCACCAAGAAGGATAGAATACCATTCTAAATGCTTCATGTTTTATTACATCATTAATGGGTGGTAAACATTCAAAAAAACACCGCAAAACATCTTAATCTGCTACGAGAAGTGTTTTTGATCCGAGTATTTCATTTATGGATGGTAACCTTTCAGGAAAACTTCAAACTATTAAGGAAACCACCACGTAGATATGTAGAATACTACTAGATGCGTTTCATGACTATTACTTTATTTATGAGTGTTAAACATTCAAGAAAACACAACAAAGCATATTATCCTCCTACGAGATGTGTTTCTGCGAGTACTCTATTTATGGGTGGTAACCTTTCAAGAAAACTCCAAACCTTTCAGGACACTACCATAGAGAAATGTAGAATACCGTTCTAAGCGCATCATGACTATTACTTCATTTACGGTGGTAACATTCAACAAAACACCACAAGGCATTTTATCCTGCTACGAGAAGTGTTTCTGATCCGAGTACTTCATTTATGGTTGATAACCATTCAAGAAAATATCACAAAGCATCATATCCTATTACAAGAAGTATTGCTGATATGAATACATCATTTATGAGTGGTAACATTTTAAGAAAACTCTAAATCTTTCATGAAACCACCAGGAAGAAGCATAGAATACCATTATAAGTATTTCATGTAAGATTACTTCATTTATGGGTGGTAAACATTCAAGAGAACACCGCAAAGCATCTTATCCTGCTACGAGAAGTGTTTCTGATCCGAGTACTTCATTTTGGGGAGGTAATATTTCAAGAAAACCCCAAACCATTCAGGAAACCACCACGAAGAAATGTAGAATACCACTCTAAACGCTTCATGACTATTACTTCATTTATGTGTGGTAAACATTCAAGAAAACACTGCAGAGCATCTTATCCTGCTACGAGAAGTGTTTCTGATCCGAGTGCTCTATTTATGGGTGGTAACCTTTCAAGAAATTTCCAAACCTTTCAGGAAACTACCAAGAAAAAATGTAGAATACTACTCTCAGTGCTTCAAGACTATTACTTCATTTATGGGTGGTAAACATTCAACAAAACACCACAAAGCATTTTATCCTGCTATGATAAGTGTTTCTGATCCGAGTGCTCTATTTATGGGTGGTAACCTTTCAAGAAATTTCCAAACCTTTCAGGAAACTACCAAGAAAAAATGTAGAATACTACTCTCAGTGCTTCAAGACTATTACTTCATTTATGGGTGGTAAACATTCAACAAAACACCACAAAGCATTTTATCCTGCTATGATAAGTGTTTTTGATCCGAGTATTTCATTTATGAGTGATAACCATTCAAGAAAACACCACAAAGCATCTTATCCAACTAACAGAATTGTTCCTGATATTATTACTTCATTTATGAGTGATAACCTACCAAAAAAACATCTTTTCTTCTCATGAAACCACCACGAAGAAACATAGAATACTATTCTAAGTGCTTCATGTCTTATTACTTCATTTATGAGTGGTAAACATTCAAGAAAACCCCGCAAAGCATCTTATCCTGCTACAAGAAGTGTTTCTGATCCGAGTACATTCCAAGAAAACTTTAAATCTTTCATGAAACCACCACGAAGAAGCATATAATACCATTTTATGTGTTTCATGTCTTACTACTTCCTTTATGAGAGGTAAGCATTAAAAAAAATACCGCAAAGCTTCTAATCCTGAACGTACTGTGTGTCCAGAAAATAAACATAGTTTTGGCAATTTTTCATACAAGGCATATATTGTTATTCTTTTTTTAGACAAAAAATTTCAAAATTTTGCAAGTCATAAAACTTTTGGTTGAGGAATTATCGATATTTTGCCTCTATTATCTGTCTCCTTATATATGTTTATATCTCTATTAATAATTTTATACCAAACTATAAAAGTATCTATAATAATGTAACTAATATAATATAATATAATATAACATAACATATTTCGAACCCTGTATTTTTATTTCTTCCTCAAATTCGCTTCACTGAACCTTTCTTTTTATCATTTTAGTACAGAGAAATGTAGTAACCATTCTGTATAGTAGGTATAAACATCTTTGAACTTCGATATTATTTATTGGTACATTAAGTATACACAATTTTGAGTACAAATAAGAAATGATGCAGAATATGAGACTCGGAAGTTATTTCTCTTGTGGTTTATGACAAATTGGTTCCAACCTTTCTATTTTGACGGTCAATTATCTGTACAATTACTGTATGCGAAATAGAGTGTTCTTTGGATGCTAATTCTATAGATTTAAATTTGTTCGTGAAATTCAAAATTCAGATGAGAAAACTTTAGATTATTTAAATTTAAATAATTTTGTCTTTCATTTTTATCTCAAATTAATAGCAGCATGCGCTCTTAGTTCGAATATTCTGAAACTACATTATACAACCAAAATATCAAGAGTAAAGCCAAAGGTAGCAACTTACAACATGATCTCTTTAATTTGACACATTTTTATCACAAATTTTGCAATAGGAAATATTTCATAGATATTTCGACATTTTTTGCAAATGGAGCTAGGGTATATAAAATAAGAAATCAGGAAAATTGAGCTATAATTAAAGGTTAGTTCATATCCACCAGTCTATTTTTTTAGTATAGATTCATTAACATAGATAGAGGAATCTAATTTACAAATAGAAAATAATGATTAGTGACTATACAGAACTTCATAATCATCGATCAGTCTATCTATTTACATAAGAGAAAAAAGCATATGCACAACACAAAGAAGCATTTTTTTTTTTTTTAAAAAGGAAAAAGAAGGAAAGGTTCAATTCTTTCTGTACCAGACTGCACCTCTCTCTTTTTCTTCATTCAGTTTATGTTAATTTTATTTCTATAAACAACACAAACCTCTGTAAATCTAACAGATATAACCCTTAGTTGCAACAATCTACAAATCAGCCTGATACCTATATAGCTTTTATTTCCTTCTAGCCAGGAAGCTAACTATCTGCATTGCGTC